>QLOJ01001529.1:0-22516 GCA_003313625.1 Tricholoma saponaceum | reverse complement strand
AGATGGTTTATATTTGTACAATAAAAAACTGGTCCAAACTGGTCTTTTTTCAGTCCATGGACCGAAAAAGACCGGTCCTAGGTGGTCCGGTTCGGTCCCCCCAATATCTGGGTTGGTCCTAGACCGGTTGCAGTTGTGGTTGCCCCATTTGGAAGTCAAAAAACCGAACTGGACCAGACCTTAAAACACTAGAAATGAGAAACCTGTGAGTCATAGTTAGTGTTTAAAGGTCTGGTTCAGTCCAGTTTTTTTTTCCCCATTTGGACGAACCACAACCGTAACTGGTTGCCTATTATGGTAAGACCCCAAAAAACTGGACTGAACCTGAAAAAACCGGTCTAAATCAGTTCAAACTGGTTCAAACTGAAGTCCAGTTGTAACCAGTTCAAACTGGTTTGAACTGACTCAAACTGGTCTTCTACCACATAAAACCAGTTGTAAACAATAGTATACAGTGTATATTAGTCAACCATAAAGGTTTTATGGTGATAACAATCCTCTACATCTCAAAATATGGTTTCATGCAAGTTAGGTTTTGCAGTAGCATATCGTTTTGGCCATAGCACATGCAATTCTGGACCGTTTCCCTTCAAAATGTGGTCAAAAGATGTGTATTTATGAGGAGTACCCTATGGCAGTTTGAACTGACTCAAACCAGTTCAGTCCAGTTCAGTTCAGAGCAGTTTTGCAATCCTGGGGAAGACCAAACTGGACTGAAGGTCCGGTTTTTTTCCAGTTCAGTCCGGTCCAGTTACCAGTTTTTTCCGGTTTGATGAACTGGACTTTTAAACACTAGTCATAGTGACCTGAATCACAGGTTATATCATCACAGGAAAGGAACCCACAAGTCATGGCCACCTGACTCACAGGTTTTTCTGGATATAAGAAAAGACTGGGCAAAAGACCAGTTGCAACCAGTCTTTTGTAGGCAACTGAACTGATGTGGACCAGTTGTAGTCAGTTCGGTTGCCAGTTGCCCTGAATTTGTTAAATGTATGGACCGGTCCGGTTCATGGTTGCCCCTTCTGGGGTCCAAAAAACCAGACCGGACCGGACTTTCAAACACTATACCAGAGGCATACAGAAGAGCTGCAGAAGCTCAAAGAGGTACATGAAGGTGTACAGGCACTCGAAAGTGTGGGTTGTCATCGCCAGAATGTAGCCTTCGTGGTGATTAGTCTTAAGTAAACAAAAGTTTAAATTCAAGTAAAGTAATTCGGCCACGAGTTCGATCACGTGTCAGGATATTAGATTCTTGGACACATTATACTCGGACGCGTGTCTCGTGTTGCCACTGAGTGCACACAGGTTCATGCATACCCCATTCACTCCAATCCATCCATAAGTCCTCCTCGACCATCCTGACCTCCCGCAACTTCCCGGTCGTCCACTATCGACCCGAAAAAAGAACAATAATACAATTACGGTAACAGTTTTTGAACAATGGCACTTTCATTCCTTATAATCTTTCATAGCGAAAAACTGCGCGTGGACCATTTACGGATCTGACTCCTTCTGTTTCTCTGCCTCTCATGGTTAACTTTCTCGCCTGGCTGCGAGTTGTGACCTTTTCTTCCTTCTTGTCATTCGTTTATTCCAGAGAGGAATCCTTATGCAAGTTTTCTCCTGATCACTGGGTCTTACTATCATTGAATTCGCTATTACACAGTCACTTCGTCCGTCACATATTGCGAGCCACCCGAGTCCCTGCTCATCCAACAGTTCGACTTGGCCTACATTGCAAGTAATCAGTCTATTTTCTTCAATATCTCTGCCGCTAGTGTCGTATGTCCAGTTCATACCTGTGCAATGTAAATGGCCTCATTCATTTTCTGCACAGGAAGCCAACGTGAATGTGACCGCCAACCTTCTACTCAATGTTTATGGCCTTAACCCCGTTAACATAACGCTGGACTTATGCAACATTCTCGGCGGGGCGCTTTGCCCCCTTCCAATGTACAATTTCACTGGTTCTTCTTCCGTCTCGTTGCCCGATTCTCTTGGTGTTTCCGGCAAGATCCCTGGGATTGCATTTAAAGTTCCTGATCTGGAAGGTTTCGCGCAACTCACCCTCACGGAGGTCGTCACCGGCAACGTCAAGGCATGTGTACAAGCTACCTTGTCCAATGGTTGGTCAACTCACCAGCCTGCGGTCGAATGGACGACAGGCGGCGTTGCTTTGGCTGCGTTACTGTCAGCCGCCTGGCAATCCCGTTCTCCAGTGGCCATCACACCATTTCGACTCCTGGACTTAATTTATCTCTACCAATCAATTGCCTCTACGTCCTTCCTCAGTCTCAATTATCCTTCAAGCTATCGTGCATTCACTCTTAATTTTTCCTGGGCGATAGGCCTCTTTTCGACATCATCTTCCTCTTCCATTCAAATCTCCATAAACCAAATGCGCCATTTGACGGGGGGAAAACTTGCCGACGCAACTACAGGATCAGCTGTTGGTTTTGTGAACCGCAAGCTTAGCCCATACAACATTCCAAGTTCGAACAGCTTGGTTTCTCCATCCATTGTTCCGAGGACGCAGGATATCAACCTTGCGGCAACCACCAACCCAACATTCTCCGGACCTCCAAGATCTTCTCATATCTTCCGAACTCTTGCCCACGCAAGCAGCCAAAGAGAAGTACAGACCGTCACAGCAGCATCATCGAATGTCCTGCAGGCAGGTATTCCGATATACGTTAATTCAATTCATATCGCAACGGCCAATGCTTTCATGAGTGCATTTATATGTGGGCTTGTTTTGCTTGCCTGTGCCGCTGCAGTTTTTCTTTTGGCGTACGGTGTGTTATTCGCGATGGGCCATTTGGTTACAAACCGGGACAGTCGAGGAATGTCTGGACGTACTTACCGTTCATTCCTCTACGCTTGGTGTTTTCGCCTGGTAAATTTGCTGTGATTCCCGTACCTCGAAAGATGCTAACATTATGGTAGGGGCTTATCGTATACTTCCCCTTCACGATCTTTATATTTTATCAGTGGACTCTGAAGGACTCTTGGCTTTCGCTTCTCCTTTCCATCATCACGTTCTTGGCCATCATCTGTCTTGTCTTATACCCCGCCTTCCTGACCATTCGCATCGCTCGCCGCTTTACTCCTCATGCACTATATTCGGATGGCGAACACTTCGCTCTCAAAGGCACTCTTTATGCACAATACCGCGCACCGCGTTACTATTATTTTCTTCTCCCAACGTTGGCTTACTTCTGCAAAGCTATTTGCATTTCTTTTGCGAATGGTAATGGGGAGGTGCAAGTGATATTGCTGGTCATCTTGGAAGGTGTCACCGTCGTATCCCACCTCGCACTTCGACCATGCAGCACTATGGGAGGTGATGTTTTCTCAACATTTTTGGCCTGTGTTAGACTCCTGTGCACCGCTCTTATGATCGCGTTTGTGGAGCGCCTGAAGTTGGCACCCATCCCCCGAGTGGTCATAGGCCTCGTCATTGCTGCAATCTTCTCAGTTGCGATCATCATCACCTTCATCAATCTCGTCGCACAATCTGGAATAGAACAGCTTTGGAGACATGATCGTTTACATGATTCTGCAGGTGGATCTAACAATGAGTCTATGTTAGAGAAAGGAGAACTATCTACTTCAAAATCTTCGGACCACATCGACCGACCAATTAATCCAACTCCAGAGCGGAGTATTGCACCGGACCCTCGCGTCTTGCAGCCTTATCCAATTTCCCCAACTGCAACCAACCGAACAGCCCAGTCTCTGTTCTCGTGATTCGCGTTCAATTACCATAGGCTCATTGCTGCCACAATGATGGTCATTTTCACCTCTCAATTCACCTACTAATTCATCACAGACTCATGAATCACAATCATACATGCATGATGATACCGCAGCTATCTCCCACAGTTTCCTGAAATAGGTCCTTATACCCCATACATTCAAGACTTAGAACTTGCACTGAACTACCAATTCACACTCATTCGGACTTGTTACTTTACTCCCTCTTAACTTTTGTATTCCCTATAGATATACTTACTTTGTGGTGCATGTGTATTCTAGACTGACCGTAGACATCATATACAGAGCAGGCAGCGATCCATGTCGTAGTTCGCCAACATCGATTGCCAACTTTCAACAGCAACTTTTGAAATCCACTCAGCCCGAGTCACACCTTATTCGCTTTCTGTGGATTTTACAGGACAATGGGTAGTTCTCTGGCAATGGTCTGTGGTATCTACTGTTGGACTTATTACTTCAAACTACATGATTAGTTACAGTAGTTGTTGATAGTTCTTTATGTGCTTGTTGAAGCCCAATACAAGCATGGAAATCTATCGACTGAGCTCTGTGTGGTCCCACCGCAAGTTATTTCTACATCTACACTTTTCATGGGAATTCCCGACTTCGAACAAGATAAGACTACATATGCATCAAGGATTTCTGGACCACGAAGAACATTATAGTTGAAGTTATGGATTCATGATCAATTTCAGGAAGGGGGCAACCTTCCTGTTTAGTAGCTGCCAACACTTACCTGTTGCTTTGGCACATGATGTTATTTCAATTGATCCATCTACCTGATATTTTGAGAAAACGGTGTAGAGATTCAATTTCAGTGTTTAAACATTTAAGTAAATGCTGTATGTTGTTACTGTATATGAAATAAGACTATCGGGAGGCAATCGGGAGGTGCAATATGGTGCAAACATCATTTACTAATTGGAACTCTTTGAGCTTAAGGCTTTTCATGAAGGACGTTGGGGGTAGCAAAGATCCAGTATCGACCGCTGCTCTCCTGGTTCGTGACAGTACCAGTCTACCACATTGTCGAAGATGTGAGTGTCAGTGATACAGGCTGAGCGTGGGGTGAGAGCTACTCAGAATGTGAGAGAATTGAGCTGCAGATTGGGGTTCAAAGAAGACGCCCCCCAAGCTGAAACTGCATCTAGCGAGAGGGAGCCAGCAACAGAATTGGGAGGAGGGACGAGAGGGAACGACAAGTGTCTTCAACAGTACACTTTTCATCCGAAATGTATTCAGAGGCTCGTAAGGTAGGTTTGGACGGTGAAAAACCCGTAGTAGGAAACAAGGTAAGGGCACACTATTACTTCTGTTGGTACGTACCTACTTACTACTGACGGTCCGGTAATATGCTGAAGCTCGTGACAGAGTACATCATTCGAATGGATTCGTGCGGCCAGTCTAACAGTCATCTAAGGGATGAGTCCTCAGGAAAACGTCCAAGGCGTGAACCTACTTGGCAATGTTCACCTCTGTCTGGACCTTCGCCACAACCGCACAACCAATCGTGCCACCATCTCCCCTCCCTCTGGTCGCCGTCCGTAGGAGCGGAATATAATATTGGTGCTGGGGATGAAGTGGGAGGCAGAGACGTGTCTGTGGTACGAGGTGAAGTCTCAACCGAAGGTAAATCGAGGGGTCTAGGGGTAGGTGGCACTTTGAGACCAGAGATCGAGGCAGAATGTGTCAATTTGGGCGGGATCGTTTGGGTCGGAAGTATCGAGGGCGAGGACCCTGGTGTCGAACCGCTCGCAGGCGGTTGTTGCTGGCCCCGCGAGGCATGAAAAGACAAGAGACCCTCTGGAGGGTTGGCAAATGGGTTTTCTGGGTGAGACTCTTCAGACTGTCTGTGTGGCGGAGATGATGTGATGGGGCTGGGACTGGGACTGATATCAAAATGCCTTAACGAATCAGACCCAATATGTTCTTGCGACCGTAGAGCGACATGAGTCTCGAAGCCTTTGCTCATTTTTCTTCCTGGCCAGAGTAACCTAGTTATGTCCCTCATCACTGAGGGAAAATATGAATTGGTAGATTCCCGGGCCACCTTTCGTCTCTGTCGTTCAGCGACCTCCCATCGTCTAAGATTCTGGAAGAAAAGTCTATAGCGTGCCTATAGGAGGTGCCCCTCAGACAGAACGGTGCCTACCTCGACGACTCGACTTGTGTCTACTTCATCGTTATTCGTTGGAGGGTAGACCTCGGAAGGCAGAGCTTCGCCGCTGTTTTCATCATCACCTCTCTCATGCGTGCTATAATGGTGGTTGGAACTGCTTGTGGATGGCGACGATGGAGTAGACACTGTCACAGTTGAGGTCATAGCTAACAATGGTGAAAGTCAGTTTGCGCTTATTTAAGAGCGTAAATTGTATAACCAGGCGAAAAAATAGTCTACACAAATTATGAGACGTAATTGTCCTCCCAGATGATGATGCACTAGCAGGAAATGTTAATAATCCATAACCGTCCGAATCAGAACCGTCCTTCCACCTTCCTTCCTGGCTGCATCAGCAATCCTTCGTCGTACTCCGAACTCCCATCATCTGAAAGGTAATGTCTCAAACCTGAGGCCTTGGGTGCCGCATTCTGGAGGATGGGTGCATCCTCTGAAAAAGCTCCATCACGGCTATACATGGTACTCCGGACACTATTCCCATTTCCGGGTAATGACAGAATCGACGCCCGGGCGGTTTCTCTCATTTGCAAAAGGTTTCGATGGAAGGCATTCTAAACAATTGTGAGCACGTGCTGACCAAATGAAAATAAGTAGTTTTACTTGTTCGCGCCAATACTGAAGTCGCTTCTCCCGCTCTTGATCACGTTGCTTCCGGTGGGTGAAAAATAGACCAAACAGTGTCCCGAACATCCCTGCCAATCGATTTAGTTCTGTTAGGGAATCTGAAAACGTACGAGTTCACCGCCAAAGATCCCAAGTGCTACCACGATGTAGACCCATGTGCTAAAATGACGTGGGACTGCCTCGCTGACCCCACAGACGCCAGAGCTCAAGCAGTTCCAGGAATCACACCTATACAATAATCGACATGGAACGCAAAAAAGAGGAATTCGAAGACTTACTCCTTATCAGCCGTGCAAGTTTCCCCTAACAATTTATTCTGCATGCAGACCGTTTGTTGTGAATCACAATATAAACCTAAACGACAGTTGCCACTGAAAGAGTTAGCATGACAACGGATAATGGTGCATAACACGCTCACCGAGACACAATGTTTATGAACTCGCCAGCTGCCCCGTAGGCAATGTATGCTGTATTTTCAACGATACAAGCTGTCCCCAGCGTCGCATTTGCCCACCTAGAAAAGGATAAGAAGGGGGAGAAGGCTTGCGAAAATTAGCAGGACTCACATGCATTGGTTGTTGAGACAAACAGAACCATTGAAGTTGAGACCACGACCAGTACTGTCTGCAAGTTCCTTAAAGTTAGGTGGCCCTTCACACTGATCTGCATGGGAAGAGAGAGAGGAAGAAGTTAAGGAACAGAAATATGTCATGAGATTAATATCTACCGTCACGATTCAGCTGACAAGGACTCCCGACCGGAAGTATAGATTGGCATGCATCTTCTTCGTCTGGGCAAAACTGACCCTTAGGACACTTTTGGGGGAGGTGATCGTGGATATAGCCAAATGGAAAATCGTCCTTTCTACATCCCTTAGGAGTACATACACCAGTAGGTGCACACCAAGTTTGCGAGTTACACTGGCTCCAAAACTGATAGGTGCCTGCCTGTAGACGATTTGCGGTTTGAACACAAGTTTGGTTTTTTCCGAGGCTACCAGCCTGTGCCGCAGAGTAGCAAGAAAAGAAAAAGAGTGTGGAGGACAGAAAGAGTATCATTGTAAGTATTGGAAGAGTAGTAAAGGTGACAGCAAAACGATTATATAATCATTCAGTCAAGTTCAAGTTGTACCTGCAGCTGCTTGCAACCATGATGTTTATAGATCTACTCAAGTCTTTGATCAATGTATTTTGTGGTCCCTTCAAGTCCAGTCCAGATGAAACTCCTGTTGGTGGACAGCTTTCTCAACAGCCTTCAACTTCTCACAAGCCACCGCATTCACCTCCCTCAGGGGTGCGAATGAGTTTCCCCCTCAATTGGTTCCACTTACGACGAATCTCGTTCTACAGGATCTTAACCAGATAAATCAGAGCAATCCATACTATGTCAATCTCAGGGAACGTGCAAACCAAGAGGGCCGTGGAATGGCTAGATGTTTTGAAGAAAGTCACTTGCTATATTCTCAGGGCGACAAGGCAGGCGCAAAAACCCTGTCGAACGAAGGCAAGGAATACCAGCGAAAGATGGAGAACCTAAACAAAGAAGCCAGTGACTGGATATTTCTCGGTACTTCTTTTTATTCCAATTGCCATAGGAGGTGACGGAACTGGTTCAATTACATAGAAAACAACAAGGTCAATTGCTCATCACTATCATCTACTGATCTTGTTTGACTCTCCTTGCAGGATAGTAAATATGGTGAAATTGACTTGCATGGCCTTTATGTCAAGGAAGCTCTGGAACGTACCGACCGTGCTATACGGGATGCAAAGGAAAAAGGAGACACCGAACTCCGCCTTATTGTGGGTCAGTGCAAACCTGTCATGAGAATATCACAAAATATCACTAGCTGATCTGGTTATAGGCAAGGGCCTTCACTCCAGTGGAGGGTCCGCAAAGATTAGACCAGCCGTAGAAGAGTTGATGCAAAAGTGGGTTACCCATATCACTTAGAAACACATGTACTAATCAGCGCGAAATCACCCAGACATAATCTAATCACAGTACTGGATTCTCACAACTCGGGTGTACTGATCGTTCAAATTAATTCAGACAATGCTGTCAACAGTGGGATTGGAGCGAATGAAATTTCCCGTCATCTAGAGCGTGGTGAAGAATGTATTATCATGTAATATTGAATGGTTATTGTGGGAGAGTAGATTTACTACTTAATTCGGGAGGAAACATACATTATTACATACAGAGCAGGCAAAAAGAAACTACCGCTTGATCGACCAACACTTGCATAGTAAGCAATACGCCCAAACTTCAGCTTCAATCCTCAGACCATTTAAATTTCAAGCCCGACAAGCACAAACGCTGGGTTGACCTGGTAAACTGGCTTGGTGACGACGGTCCCACCAACATACATAAGCGAGTGAAGAAGAGCTCCCAAATCAGGGGACGATCTTTCAAGGATGATGATGAGCGCGGAACACTGAAGGCTCTCTTCTGCGAGGTCCAATAAGGCGACAATACTATCAATATTTGATTGTCAACTTCATGAATAAATCAGAAAGTACAATTGTAATACCTTTCCCGGACGCTAACAGACTCAGCGCTCTTGCCGTCGACATACAGGGTCTTCGATTTACCTGGCAATTCAAGCACCACGCCATCGAAGGCAGCCCCCATGTTTGGAGCTGAAATTGCAACACTTTTAGCAAAAGGCAAAGCATGCAGGCCTTGATGGGGGAAGAGCGTCATGAGAAAATCAAGAGCATCGTTCGGGTGTTTGTCACTAGCGGATGGCGAGGGCGTGCCTAGACTTTCAAAGTCACTAGTGTCGTTATCTGGTGTCAGAGGTGGTGTCGATATATCTGAGTCGCTCCTAGTAAGGGCAAAACGAGGGCATGGAATCGGACGGGAAAAGTTTAACGGCTTGATCGCGGCACTGGGAGACCATTCACGGGAAAGACATTTCGAGTCTGTGAAATATTTGTCGGGAGAAGAAGAGTGTGTGTCTTTAGTAAATACAGACGCCAGACTGCCTGTCACACAGTCCGACGACCCTCTGTCTGGAGGGCATTTTGCGGTGGGGGCGTCAAAAGCGCCACTGGGTAGACATCATAAGCAAGCAAGGTATTGTATATAGATTGAATTGTACCCACCCCAGGTCCGCCAGAAAACGTAGTAGAGTAATAGTACATATCGTCGGTGCCCTGAATGTGGCACACAGCAAGTACATTGGCCTTGTTGTCGAAAGTAAGAGAAGCCCCATCTCCAACGGTTCGACGACCGTTGCTACAAAACAAGAGAATCAATCCGAGTAGACTGAGAAAGAAGGCAAGAATACATACGTGGGGCAAAGACTAGATTTTTGATTTATAAAATTGGACATGGTGGATAATGACATGAGCTGCCAACTTGGTGGATTCACTGAGGGTTAAAGAAACAGAATTTCAACGTCAAGTACTGAGGATTTGTCTTACCCTTTGATTATGTAACGCATGGTACAGCCAAACAACACCATCTAATACCCCAAATTCTTGTCATTCCCGACACTACCACAGACAGTGAACTCAACCAGGGCTTGTGAGTATTGTTTCTTCCCAACATGTCAATACCTCTTTCACTTGTTTCGTAATCCTACTATCATACCTATTAGCTCGCCTTGATTAGATGGATGCATTTTGCACCTTCTGGATGAACCTTACTCACGTCGTCCTTGTCAGATCCTTTTCGGCATACTTATAATGGCTGACTCTACAAGAGGGCGTGGTGGTTTTGGACGTGGCCGCGGAGAGAGAGGCAGAGGGCGAAGGGGTCCGCGTCGTGGAGGTCGTAAAGATGAGGAGAAAGAATGGTGAGCAACTGGATGTCCTTCCTTATTCATTTCACACACCAAAGCCCCGACTTCTTCAGGGTTCCTGTCACAAAACTTGGCCGTCTTGTTAAGGATGGAAAAATCAAATCTATGGAAGAAATCTACCTCTTCTCTCTTCCAGTCAAGGAATATCAGATCATCGACTTCTTCTTGCCGAAGCTCAAGGACGAGGTGATGAAAATCATGCCCGTACAGAAGCAAACTCGTGCTGGCCAACGCACTCGATTCAAAGCCTTTGTTGCTATAGGTGATTTTGAGGGGCATGTCGGCCTCGGTGTCAAATGCGCGAAGGAAGTTGCTACTGCTATTCGTGGCGCTATCATCCTCGCCAAGTTGTCCGTCATTCCTGTGCGGAGAGGTTACTGGGGTGCAGCTCTAGGAGAGCCCCATACCGTGCCTTCAAAAGTTAGCGGTAAAGTCGGCTCTGTAATGTGCCGTCTCATACCTGCTCCCCGCGGAACTGGCATTGTTGCTGCACCAGCTTCAAAACGTCTCCTACAACTCGCTGGTGTCGAGGATGTGTACACACAATCGAAGGGTTCAACAGCGACCATGGGAAATTTCCTGAAAGCGACTTTTGCAGCTGTATGCCTTTTCCGTTGCTTTTTTCTTTGAGTTTCATTTTGAATCATATTTGCTTGTAGATCACCAAAACTTATGCTTTCCTGACACCAGACCTCTGGCGCGAGATACCTGTCTCGAAACTTCCTTATGACGAGCACAGCGCTCATCTGCAATTGGCAGCAGGCAAGAAAGCGTACTGAATAATGTGGGGGTGACATTCTACTACATGTTTCGGTGTAAATAATTTAAAATGCTATAGTTGGTTACGAAACTTTGGTGTAGGCGTTTTCTTATGTCACACCTTGTCAACGCTCTAGCCTGTTTAACCTCCAACTTATAAGGAGTTGCCCGCTCATCCTACTTTCTTTTCCTTGTTTTCCTTATTTTCAAGACTTTAGCTTTCTCTCAGTCATGGCTTCCCAGTTGGAAACTGCATCGTCTCCCAACATTTGTAGCACTCGCTGCTTCTCAGATGATCAGTTCGAACTTGAATCACCATCACGCTCCCGCAAGTCTCGCCATCGTATTCTTCGCGTATTACCCACCATTGATGGCCCGAGTGTCGTCCATGAGGTCTACCCGGAAATAACTTCTTGTCAGGTCCATCGAACTTCAGCAATACTCAGGTAATAAGCCTTTCAATCATCTTCCTTCCTTCTTTGACAGTAGGATGTTGCCCTTCCACACTCACTGACTCACCTTCTATCAGGACAAAAAAGGCGGGAACCGAGACAACCTGGACGAGATCAGCCATACCACCAGACTCTTATCTATGCCCCGATACTCTCAGTTGGTCCCAATCAAGGCCACAGTCGAACGTACATCTGAGGAGCTGCGAGCAAGTCTCACAACTTCCCGGTAGAATGGATTTCAATTTCACTCCTCAAGCCGAGATCAGGATGCCTCCTGCAAATCTTCAGAAGTCTCGTCGTCACTGTATTGACTTTGGTCTGGGCCGAACGCCTATGATATCCCCTTCTCCACTTTCTCCTGAAGATGCTAACCTAGTGACGCCTCTGCTCGCAGCCCATGCAGACCATGACTCGGACACCTCTTCCGTGTTCGACGATATCGAAATGGTATTCCCCCAACCACCCCCATTTTTCACGTCCTTGCGGCGAGTGCATAGCTCACCCCTCCTCACCACAAAGGAAACTTGCATAGCCAAGAATGTTATACAAAAACACGGGGACCGCAAGTTCCATGATTATGCCTCAAGTAAACATCGATCTGTGTTGTACCCCGCGACTTCTGCTCAAGCTAGACATTGGGCTTCGATGGATACACCTGATGGATTTCTAGAACTAGAATCAGTGTTGGAGAGAGAGGCGTTGCTGTCTTCGAAATCATCTGTAATGCACGCAATTCAAAATCGGCCATTGGCTCCCCATATACTGGAACCCCATAAAAAAGGGCGAAGGATGAACCATATTCCGACGACTCTCTCCGCCTCCGAATCGCAAGCATCCATCAACTTTGCCAGTCCCTCTCGAACAATTGATTGCCGCAATGTGGTGCTGTGCAACCCGAAGTATACCTTTACTGCTGTTAATCCGGGAGCTTCGGCAATGACAGGCAAAGGGAAAAAACTCTCCCATGCTCGGTCTGCTTCTTCCCTTTTGCCTCTTCCCCATATCACCCACAAGGAAAAGAAGATGGCGTTTGCGACCTTCGGGCCCACCCGCAAGACCCTTCTAAAAGCCAAGTCCGTTGTTCCTGTGGCGGCTTCGGATTCCTGGCATTATCAAGAGTCGAACCTTATGAAACCGAAGGCATTCTGTCCACAACGACTTGATTGTCACGGGGGTGTGAGCTATCAGGTCGATTCCAAATCTGTTTCTCATCCATCCCTTACATCACTTGCCTGCTCGGGACAACCGAAAACAACAAAACGAGCACATCTATCTAACCCCTTTGCAGGTCCAGGCTTTTCAAATGCTAGTCTTGTTCCTCTTAGACCGCTAGGGCCACCGTTTCATCATCGCCCTAGCGGGAGTCAGCCTATTGCCCACGCAACGATGAGAAGCGATCCTCCTCCATACGTGCCCAAGTCGTTCATTGACATCACTCCAGAACAAGATATACGTGATTTTACGTTACGTTCTAGGAGGGAGCTGATGAGAACATTGTTGGTCAGGGCTAGTCGTGGCGTATTGAACTGGGGCCAAACCTTGACGCAGCGAACAAAGCCTCCCAAAAGTATGTATAGAGTTTGAGCTTGTTTAGGTTTCCTTATTCCTTATCTGTATAGTTTTGTTGATTGTGCCGATCTTGTACATTTTTTGACCTCTTCCTTATCCCGCAAACCCCCGCAGTAAGTTGCATTACGTACAGATACTTTCTTAGGACCGTTACGTGGAAGTATTCGTGGTAGATTGGCGACATCTTTAGAACAAATTCGGGATAATAATATTAGAACAAGTCTACTGAATTGTGGCTTCTCATAATGTTAACAGGGTAAAAGACGGGCGTCAGTAAATATGCAAGACCAATTATAGCTGCCTAGTTGGATGGATCATGCCGCGAAACGAGTAGAGGACATTGGCTACCCTCCTTGTACTTGCCCGAGATGTATGGTCGCGTCAACACCCTGTGCAGATGTGGTTATCTCATGGACTTATACATGATACATCGGCACCTACACATTAGCCTTGAAAATTTGTTCATCCGTTAACGTGAATTTGAAATTGATGAGTAAAATGAAGAGGAACGTTTTCATCTCGATTATGGAGAACCGCATGCCAATGCACGACTGCAAGATATGGTCGATATGGTCAAAACTACGCTTCAAGGAGAAAAACAAGATGCCGCACACGAGGTCCAGCAGAGAAGGTCAAAGTGTTAGCGAACAAGCCAGGTTGTTGCAAAGCACACTCTGGTAGATCGTCCCACCGGTCAGGGCTAAATTAAGCATAGGTTATTAATATAACGCGGGCGTTCTTGTAATATCGAGAGAGTTTACTTGAATTCCCATGCGTCTTCCCCCCATATCGCCTTGTCCAAGTTGAACCCCTCAACAGCCACATGAACAAAACTACCCTTCGAAACCGTCACGCTCCGCTGTCCCTCAATAATTGTGCCATCTCGTGCATGCACGGGGTGCATAGTAGGGATCTTGTCGTCCTGCGTAGCAACACGGATAGATGAATGGAGCGGTGGGATGAGACGCAACGATTCGCGCGCAACGTTGTGCAAATACGGAAGGTTTGACACGATGGCATACAGGGATTGGATTTCGTCCTCAGTCAAAGTGTGTAATTCTCCCGAAGCAGGGGCAGCAGACAGAAGTTCAGCGCGTAGACGCTTTTGGACGGCCGGATTCTGGGCAAGGAGTAGCAAAGTCCACGTCATGCTGAGTGATGAGGTGTCAGAACCAGCAAACATGAAAGTGTTGATGTTGTGCAATATGTCCTCGTCGGAGATCCGGTGTTCGGGAGGGAGATCTGTTGCTAGATTTGATTTCACTGTTCAAAAGACTGTCAGTCAGTAGGTAACCATCTTGAACATCAATCTTGAACATACAAAGTAAGCTAAGCAAGTCCTTTTCTACAAAGGTTGAATTGCTCTTTTCCCCTTCCATGATCTTACGCTTCTTTTCTGTAACTAGATGTCCAGCAACACGACGAATGACCTCTTGGCATCGCTGAACGGTGTGCATAGTTTTATCCGGCTAAGACAGGGGATTTCAGTAGAAGACAAGTGGTGAATGGATATACCCACGAAAAGTGCACTTAGATATGGAAGATAAATATCCATCATGGTTCTGAATAATCGTCCTTGGGAGATAGCCACCTCAAACATTTCTCTGTATGCGCAAAAAAGTTCGTTTGTCTCGTCTCGTATTGCGTTAAAGTTATAGTCGAAACCTGAAGTCAAGTAATATTGTTCAGTGAAGTCAAACCCTGAATTTGAGATAAGACTACCGACCAGCTAATCCGATGACGTCGAAAGTTGCCCGGTTAATCCAATGACAAACATCGATTCGAACACTACCTCCAAGAGCCTTTGCACCATCTGCCTGGTCCTGGACTACCATATCCATCCACCTGTTCATTAGTTCGTTGCCCTTCTTGAAGACAAGCGGGACTAAAGCCCTCATGTTTTGGATAGAAAACGCGGGTGTGGCCACACGGCGCTGGCGTGTATGGACTTGCCCCTCTGCTGCCAGCAGCCCACAACCAATCAGGCGTGTGATGAGCCTGCGGGATTGCCACGGCTTCTCATATATGTTGTAGTTTTTCAAGACATGAGCAATGGAAACGGGGTCAAGAGTCAGGAGGCGCTCGTCCCACTCGAGTAATTTGTAAGTCGTACAGTTTAATGCTAAGAGAACGAACGTATGCTTACTGGACCAACACCTCTAATCCTGATTGATCGGCCGTATCTCTGAACAAATGCTTCGTGAACTTTCGGTGATACAGAGGGCCTAAAGGAACTCAGATAAAGACACAAGGTTGTGGAATGGCCTACTCTAGTACAGCAAACAAGTGGTTTCCAAACCACTTCGGGACGGGAGGCCCAGCAATTTGTCGTAAAGGATTAAACCTAGGTGCTACGAGGATTTGATACAAAAGGAAAAGGACTGGGACACCAACAGCAGCGATGAAGGAGACAAGGACAATATGAGACGCCATGGAGGCAGGGAACAGGGCGTCGACAATTTCATAGTTCAAGTTATTGTAGTGTTATTAATAGTTCACTTGATACAATAGAACGATCACATGTTTCTTCACGACATAATTATACCTGGGGGGTATGGAAAGTCACCAAGATCGACACTACCAACCGAACTGAACGTAGATATCGTTGGCGTGCTCGGGCATGTCACAACGAGGTATGGAACGGGGTAAAAACACCCATTATAGTCTCCTTCGTGAGAGGGCCCTAGGCCTGTTGACGATGTCGAAGTCCCGCGCGAATCCATGGTCTCAAGAGAGCCCTGGCGAACCAAGGAGGAAATTGTTGGCGAAGGGTGACATTCGCCTGAAGTAAGAGAAAAGCTTTCAAGGGAGCCTGAGGATATAACTCCGCAAGAGTTGTCAAGTGTGAGAGGTGACAGTAGTGAGAGCGGTATATCTGAGATCGTGGCAGTCGTTATGGCATTTACGCCTTGGCATGCCACCAAAATACCCTTTTTGACCTCTACGCTTTGAGTTTGAGCTCGCTTGATCTCGTACGGCATCTCGGTTCCTTCTTCTCGGTCAAAGCTAGTCTCCATGCTGGCGGACTCGGAAGAAGTCATTGAAGATCGAGAAGAACTCGCAGAGGAAAAACGCTCGATGACGTCGGTAGTGGTCTCCTGAGAAGTTGTCAATGCGTCCGATCCTTGTCTCGATCGCCTCTTGATCCCAAGGGTAGACTGTCCATCGTCGACTTGATGAAGAGAGTCGGCCTCAAAGGATGCATCGTTTGTCAAGTCGCCCTCGCTGTTCCAGATGGATAGCAACGACTGGTCTGTCGGAGCGGCACTCGATGACAGATCACCAAGTGCTATGGTTAACGCGAGTGCAATATCGTCTTCCTCGACCTGAAGACGCCCTTGGAAGTCATCGCTTTTGCAGTCTGCTTCGAATACCGGCTGTCCTAGCGGAATGTCTGCACTCTGCTCCGCAACCGTCGGTATATTGGATGGTGTGTTATAGGATGATTGGTTGACAGAGCACGGAATTCGTATCGAGTTGTTCGTGTCTTCAGGATCTTCTATGTGCACTGCACGAGCGATTGTGCCCCATGTCGGCTTACTGAAATCGGCTCCAAAGAACGACGTCTCTTTGCGAAGTATGTTTGGTTCTTTCCTCAAAGTTGATTTGCGACGATGGTAACACTTGAGGCCTTTGAATTGCGCACGACCTTTCCAACTCCACGAGGATCGCACCACGAGAATTATCCCGAAACCCATTATAACGCCTAAGAGTGCACCAGCTATGATAAGCGCAATTTGTGTGTTTGAAGAATCTGTTTGGTGAAGTGGATGTGTAGTGGTCGTTGTAAGCGAACTTGCAGGTGGGATAATATTCGCATGGAGAGTGACCGAGTCTGGAGGCACTTCAGTTATCTTAATACCTAGAGCCAGCAGTTGACGGTAACGAGGACGAGTTCGCCGCGTAAGTTGTACTACACCCCCTGGCATTTCTGGTCGATATTTACGAAAGGATTTAAGAAAAAAAGACGATCGCTGATGTACCTCCGTCATATCAGTTCTGAAGCGAGTATTTTCTTGCCATGCAGGTGCCATGGAGAATGAGGAACGTGGGTGGATGTAAACGTGCCTGCCTGGGACGTAGCGATCGGTGGCTGACGGTCCGCGTAGATTATAATATAATACAAAAATTATTACACACTAGTTTGAAGAAAAGATATTGCGAATCGTTTCTAGCTCTTTCTCCAGGGCCTTGTATTCTGAACTGAGCCGCGCTAACTCTTCCGCATCCATCAACTCGACGTCCCCATCAGAGTCTGTGATCGATCCAGCACTCACAACATCACTGCTCTTGAGCATGCTGTCGATTTTTCCCTTCTGCGTAACCAGCGCGTGGAATTTCGAAAGGTACTCTAGATACGATGTGCTGTATCTCACTCGCAGGCCAGCACGGTCGGTAGGGAGCAGCCGCGTTTCGCGAGCATGAGAATGGCTCCGTGTGTGCGAGTGTGCAGCGGGCACAGCAGGACTAGCACGGTGTGTTGTCATTGGAGGGGTTGGAAGGGGACCAACGGATATAGCTCGCCTGGGTGAGCGAACCGAGCGCTCATCTTCAGACGAAGTGTAGATTGGTGATCGGCGACGAGTCTTGGAAGCGACCTTAGAATCGTCTCGTTTACGAGGTTGATTGTTTGGAGGTGACGGCATGGACTCGTGAATAGATACCTTTCCTCCCTGGGTCGACAGGGAAGTCCCTGGAATATCTTTCGTAACCTTCGGCAATGGCTTTTGTTGTGGCAATGGAGAGGCCTCCCTTCTGACTTTGGGTCGAAATGCTGGTGCCAACTCCGGCTTCTTTGGGAGCGACAGATCTCTCACTCTAGATTCTTCTCCGGTTGATGATGGCGTAAAAACTGATCCATCCTCCAATTTCCTTTTCTTCTGCAACGTCGACCGCGAACTCGTCGCCTCGTAATCATCATCATCACGGATTACTTTCCTTCGTTTATGGGTAGATGGCTCCTCTTCCTCGGCGTGGCTATTCTCAATAACACCATGCTCTCTTGGCCTAATTTTCTCCCTCCGAAGTACACGGGCATGTTCTGCTTGTTTTTCCCTCTCCGAGTCTGTACCGCCGCCTGTATCTTCTCTGATCTTCCTGATGCGCTGGGGCTGCGTGAGAGATATAACTTTTCTTTCTGGGCTGAGGGGCTGAGCAATGCGGTGGGGAGTTTCTTTGTCTCTTATTGCTCGGGTATCGACCAATTTCGTACGGGGAAGAACCAGATGACTGGATGACTCCATGGATGTATTCGGTCGGACATCTTGAGAGTTGGATTTTCCCATTTTGAATCCGGACCCAGGCGTCTTGCGGGGGGGAACGAGGGGCTTGGAAGGAGAAGGAGAGGGTTGTTCGTTAACATTGCTCGTCCGTGGTGCCGCTCTGACACTCTCATCCTTCATCTGAATTTCAGCCTTTGAATTAGTCCTTTGTTTGACCTTCTTCTCTTTCACTTCCTTTGAGGACACCCCTCGTTTCGGAATATCCACTTTGCCAGCACCCAACTTCGATCCATCAGTTGACGATGCCGGGTTCCTTGCAGTCGGGCCTGCTGCAGACGGAGCACCTGGTGCATTGTGTGATGTACTTCGATATGTCACATGTTTCCATGCGGGATCGCTTTCAGGTATATGCAGGCTGTCAAGCTTTTGCCTTCCAGTTCGAGCCATTGCCACTCTCTCTGACTCGGTTAATTTCGGCCATTCAAACGGACGGACTTCAAGCCAGGACGCTGTTTTTAGACGCCATGATCGTAAACCAGTAGAAGCATCATCTTTTTTTGTGGAAGGAATTGGTTCGGCTACCTGAGGAGAACAGCTCACCACGTGGCTGCACACGAGCCATTGGCAAAAAGACGTACCTTTTCCAAGAGATCAAGTAACTCACGCCGCAAGGAAATATCACAATCTGGCCCTCCTACCATCCTTATAATGTGGTCCTGAGTCCTGTCTGCGATGGCTATACAATGGACTAGACGTTTGCGAAGAGAATCATCCTTGTTTGATGGTCTAGGAGGTGTCTGGGTTGGGGATGAAGATACAGAGGTGATTAGCTTTGCTTGATCGGATGGGCGGATGGCGTTACGAAACATTGTTGGGGCGTCTTTCCGTTTTTTAGCATTCGCTCTAGGTAAATCGGGGGGATTGTCGATGAGCTTGACTTTGCGGTCTCGTTGTTTTGCTGCATCGATGGTAACTTCACGGATCCTGTCTTTCATTCTGTCATCAAGCTCTCGTTCGATAGTGAACTTTCCGGTAACGTTAGCGTAAAGCCTAAGAGGTGCCATCTGCTTTGCAGCTGATGGAACTCGCAGATATAGCTCGTGTGGACTGTCCTCCTTTAAAGAGCGCATAGGAAAGAAAGCGTCTCCAATATAAATTCCCTATAGGAAAGATTACAGAAGAGGATTGAAACAAAGATGATAAACGAACTGGATTATCACTGAATTGGACATCCATGTTTTGAGCAGCCAACTCTAAGGCGTCAAGAGTTTCTGTGGACATGCGAACTATCATAGCTTGCCTAGACTTTGAAGAAACCATTTCACTTGGGGAAGGTTGTGCGAAAAGCGGAAGAGTGGAATCTGGTGGTAGAGGCATTGGTGCAAGGGTTGGTTGGATT
Organism: Tricholoma saponaceum; assembly: GCA_003313625.1. Taxonomy (NCBI): domain Eukaryota; kingdom Fungi; phylum Basidiomycota; class Agaricomycetes; order Agaricales; family Tricholomataceae; genus Tricholoma; species Tricholoma saponaceum. Next base: position 2,721 of record QLOJ01001529.1, on the reverse strand, counting down.
GTTTGGGATTGTTGATCAAAAGCCTTGTACTTTCAGTTACTATCGTGCCATCGACAGGCTTGTAGTAGCAGTGATTGATATATTGGTTGACCGCACGTTCGTCGCTTTGGTATACCTCGTGCGTAATTGACTGTTCACGTTGGCGCTTATTCCCAATGACGGCCTTGTGTACTATCAAGTAAATCCGTTAAATAAGAGAACGACCCATCGCCCTGATTCACATCCCCTTCTTGGCCCTCCATGGTCACCCTTGATGTCCCTCAACTATTTCATCCCATCCCTTTGCTATGTTGTCTGTTCATATCTGTCATATTGGCTCGTTTCTTTGAGCCTCAGCTGAAATTTGTCTGGTATTGCTTTATACGGCCCTTGGGATCAGTAGATCAAAAGGATCGTCTCGACAAAGTAAGCAGACCTTTACCTGGTTCCGGTGTCCACATCATCTCCATCTAATCAAACCTACCACCGTGACGTCAGTTCTACAAAGGACAGGCAGATATCTACGACAAAACCCGTAGTTCTCTCCTCCGGGGCCGTAATACAATGCTGAGCTTATCAGCTAGTCACCTCCGTGCCCTGCGAGCTTCCTCGCCAAGTAAGAGACTCGTATGGGTAGACATCGGTGGTGGAACAGGCATTTCATTTCTGTTTCATCTTCTCCGCCTAAGACGCTGAACAAGTTGGTAGGCCATAACATCGAACGGATGCACAAATATTTTCCCATCTCTTCATTCGATGCTGTCTATGTCGTCGATCTCTGTGAACCGTTACTTCAAGTCGCCCGAAGGCGTTTTGCGGACAAGGGATGGACGAATGTGACTGTCCTTTGTCAGGACGCCAGCCGATTTTCCCTTCCAGAATGGTCTGATGGTAAAGACCCAAAGGGTTGCGTCAGCTTTGTCACCTTGAGCTACTCGCTCTCTATGGTATACTCGCTCACAAATCCCCCCATGTAAAGGGCTCATTCTTTATTCAGATTCCTAGTTACTACACATTGTTGGATCGAGTTGACTACATCTTATCCCCTCAAGACGGGCTACTCGCGGTAGTTGATTTCTATACAGCAGGGAAACAACCTTCTCTTCACGAAAAGGCCATTGGTGGCACTAGTAAAGAGTGCGGGTGGCTGTCGCGTTGGTTCTGGCAAATCTGGTTTGATTTTGATCACGTATGTGGCACGTCACCCTAACATTCCCAATGTCCGTTGACTTCTCTCAACAGGTTTCCTTGAGTCCAGCACGTAGATCGTACCTCGAGTACAAATTCGGTACAGTCAGTCACACAAACGGTCCTCGATTCATAGCATGGCTCGATCGTCATTTTCCAGGTAAAAAGTTACAACGGCCGAAATCGTTTCATTCTTCCTTTCATCGTTAGAATGTTTGTCTATCTCAGTTTCAGACCCCTTTCCTGTTAACCGATTTTTCAAATAGCCCCTACTACATCTGGCTTGGCCGACCTCGTTCCTGCGATGTGGCACAAGCTTGCCATGCATTTGAAATAGAAGGCGGAAACCTGATTGGGAATTGCTCCCCTACTTTGTCGCGACAAGAAAATCAAGACTATGTGCCCCCTTTAGAAATTGGCGAGCCAGTCATGGACGTTCAGCAACTCACTTCCAGAACTCAAACAGTAATCGATATTAGTCCTCCCTTGAGTTCTTTCCACTATCAAGTAAACAAGGTTAGATGTCTTTCCCGTTCATGAAGCATACAGATTCACACACTATCGTAGCCATGGCGTCTCCCTTATTACGAGCATCCGGTACATAAGGAATTCAGAACTTTCATTTATTCTTTCACATGGGTAGGTCACGTTCAATGCTTCTTGTGGACATATTGAACTCCAGTGTCCGTACAGGAAGATCCTTTCGAGGACATGAAATACCTCAACTTAAGCAGCGATGATTCAATGTTTGTGATCACTTCTGCAGGTGATAATGCGTTGCATTATGCCATTGAAGCAAACCCGAAGCAAGTAGGTAATCATCCTTACACATCATGAATCCTTCCTGAATAATGAACAGATACATTGCGTCGATATGAATCCGTGGTGAGATAACCGATGTTATTATTATTATCGTCAACTCATTATACCGTTCTAGTCAAGGACATTTGTTGGAACTCAAATTAGCGGCGATTCAAAGTCTTAAATACGACGATTTTTTTGCCATGTTTGGCGAAGGGCGCCACCCTGATTTTCGAGCACTTCTGGATTCTAAAATGGCCCCGAACCTATCATCCATTGCGTATCAGTTCTGGCGTCTGAACGATGACGCCTTCTCTTCTGCATTTTACCTGCGTGGCTATAGCGGCTGGGCTCTTCGGTTGGCAAGGCTTATATTCTCGCTAGCAGGGGTCACTGCAGACGTAGAAGCGTTGTGCAATTCTGACACACTCGCAGAACAACAGAAAATATGGGAAGGAAAGTTGCGACCTGTTCTATTGAACCCGGTTGTTGTAGCTTTGCTCAGAAATCCTGTCTTCTGCTGGAACGCTCTCGGGGTCCCATTGAATCAGCGACGCATGCTCCTAGAGGAAGGCTCTATCTACGATTTTATCTGCCACACGTTAGACCCCTTAGCCTCGAAGTATCTTTTCAAGACCGGGGCTTATTTTTACCTCCTTGTAAGTTATCGTCGATTTTTCCGGGGTTCCTTTGATGCTCATACACGAGCAAGGCACTTCTTGGGCACTATACACCGAATTCTTGTCCCGCTTA
>QLOJ01001525.1:0-17809 GCA_003313625.1 Tricholoma saponaceum | reverse complement strand
AAAAAGGTAAGGATTTCTAGGCTTAATACAGGAGCCTTTGCTCAATATCTATATAGAATAATATTCCGACGATACACTAATTTATGTCACACGACAAAGTATGTATTATGTCTGACAATCACAGTTTGTGCATACTAAATCAGTCAAAGATCATTCGGAGTTAATTCATAATTTCACCGCCGTGACTACCTCAGGATACATCTGAGTAGCGGCCATTCTTGATCTGGGCTAACAAGGAATCACACCATCGACAAGCCAGTGACATGGTGGAGAACTCTATGGCCGCCTCGCCCAACGAGAATAGTGACCAACATCTCGTGCTGCACCTGGAGTTGCAGATCTTCTGAGATCAGCTGTCACCTCTGAGGTAGTCTTGTACAGCTCTTTCCAACCGTAGGAAGCCTGAAGAAGTGAATCCCAGACGCCTGCCTGTTGTTGCTCGATCGGTCCTAGGATATCTGGAGAAATGCCAGCGCACCAAATCTCGTAGATAACAGCAGGATACTCCGTCGTGGGACTGTGGCGGATAACATTGAGAGAAGGGGTCCTTGATGCTAGCGCAAAAATAATCTTGATCAAGGGAACAGCAGGGTCACCTGCCTCAAGAATCTCGAGGTCGTAAGGGTCCATCGCATCGAAGAGTTTCTGCTGAGGCTTCTTGGAATAGCTCGGGTCATTCTTAATTTGGTGGAGAACGAGTCCCGCGTTGTCCCGATGCAATTTCGGGCTATCCCTCAGAAAGACATTAATGGCGTCAACCCCTGCTTGATTGTTTGCGCATAAAATTGCTCCTCCTCGACCTTGCAGCAATAAAAGCGAGACGATATCGATGGCTCTGTGCTCGTGGACCTTCACAAAATGGCTGAAATGAAGTTGAGCATTTGGGAAATCCTTCGCGAGCATGCCCAGTGCGTGAATTGACTTTGCATCCACCAATCGCGAAGGGACGGCCTGCTTCCGAAAGGTCTGGCCATATAAGAAGTCGGTCAACCTGAACCAGCGTCTTCCTTTGATCGGTCGGCAAAATTCATCGGCGGGACCGACAGTTTTATCGCGCGCGAGAATCAACAGCAAGAGTACCAGAAATTCGCCACGGTCCCCTTTCGATATGGAGAAACCTTCCATCACCGACTTCAATGCCCTTGGCGCGTTAAACGACTTTTTCTGCATAACAAAATAGGCGGCCTCTGAGAGAATCGGCTCAGACGAAGACGTCGTCGTCATGGTCTCAAATGCAGCATCAATTTTGAGGCATACTCGCATGTGTCCTTCCACCTGCTTCCTCTCCTTCTCCTGAGATATGTAGTTGGTCGAGTTGAATTCAATGGGAAACCGTTGGGATAAACATGCCAACGCTTGATCATTAGAGAGTTCCTCAGCGATATAGTCCGCGTTGAGGAGTTTTGCGGCTGCAAACTGAATGATCTCTCTTTTGACAGAGACCGAGCCTTCCTGATATCTGGCTCCGAATCTATCATAACCTCATAAATAACTACCACGAATGATAGACAAAGGGATACGTACAAAGGTCGGCCCAGGCTACAGATCTGAAAATCTTCAGTCAACTGCTCCAGATTCCACGAGCCATCTGCCGCTATGATATGAGCAAGGGGGTCAAAGCCAAGATCTGTATGAGGTTGAATGATGACTAATTTGCCCTCAACCACTCTCTTCGAAAGGTCTTCCTCGATAGCGGATGTGAACTGAGAAATTTTGCCAGTTGTTGACATGAAGAGTGAGAACAAAGGGAGGTTATGTAACCGCCGGAGTGCGTGTCGAAGTTCATTGAATATGGACCATTCTTCGCCGGGGCCCTTATGTCGCTGAGTTGTTGTATGAGCCTCATCAAACGCAAGAACAATAAGCGGAGTGTCGTTGTGTCGAGGCTCCACCTTCTGGTGTCCTTTTGTCCTAGCTCTGATAGGACTGGGCGACGGAGAGTCATCATGTGGCGACTGGAGAGATAGAGAGAGCTCTCGAAATGCAATATACGGAGGGAAGTCCTGACTTCTTGTGGGTGTAGAGCCCTGCGCATTATCGGATGCTGTCCGCTTGGCGGACGCTTGGAGCTTTGAAGATGTTCCCTGTGAGTAGTCGAACATCTTAGTCAGTCATAGCGCACTCAAATGTTACGTACCCTTTCGGTTTCTAGCTGTTTTGCCTTTTCAATAACTTGTTTGTAGAAGTGCTCCCGAAATTGGTTATGCCCCGTCATCGTCTGACCCTCAGTCATACATGATCTGAATCCTCTCGCGAGTTCGACGTATTCCAGAGAGCCGTCGTGAGAGCGAAGCGTATCGGTTGTATGCTTGAACAACGCCTCGAGCAAAGCACAAGCGCGATCATAGGCGACATCTTTAGAACCAGCGGTTGTTAAATAATCTCGAATGATGTGGTCTGCAGGAGGATATCCTGAAAGAAGACTCAGCGCGTGGCCGAGTGCACCGAGCGGAGATTACACGTACCTGTAGACGTTGCTTCCCGAAGATTTAAGGGTATGACAAAGTGATTCTTGGCGAGTTCATCTACGGTTCTTGACTTTCCCATGCCCGAAGATTGGACAATGGCAGCGTAATGAGCGTACACTCTGTCGTCAGAAGGATTGTAGTGGGTCTCGATGTGCTCCCAAAGACCTCTTGCAGCGTTGCCCTGGAATGGGTATTCCCAAGATTTCACGGTGGCTGAAGGGCAAAGTAAACGAAAGCAGATGTAAAATTTACATTCTGAACGAACAAACCTGCTGCTTGGTCGTCACGAAGACGAGCATAAGCTCTTGCCCCGTCAGATTCCACGATGGGAGTTTCAGCCTGAAGTAAGGCTACATATGACTGCGTTGACATCTGACGGAGTGAATGATCAGAAGGACATAACGCACGATGATTCGCAAAACGCTCCCACTCTCCCTTGTCGCGAGCTTCAACCCAAATGGAGGCGAGTTCTAGTTGTACCTCGCGCGGTAGCAGATTGATCCGCTCCTCGCCTTGTTCGGCGTCCAGCCACGACTTGTCAAGTGTCGATGCACGAGACGTATCCAGCACTTTAAAGGCGACTTGTTGAAAAGCCATTGCAAGCGCACTCATTTGGACGTCTTCGGCATTTAGTAACGCATAGTGGGGAGAGTTTCGCATCCAGTACCGAATACGTTTGTTCAAATCGTTGACTTCTTCTTCTGTCAGCCCTAGCCGAGACTTTTTGTCGAATTCAGAGCCGAGAGGAGAGCTGGCAGCACGTTTGCCTGAACTTTGTAACATTGGATAGATGGTGATAAGCGAAGCACGTTTGTAGTATAATAACAAAAGGTGGGACGTGCGTCTGGAAAACCAGTACAGACGCGTAGCGCAGAGATCGATCACTGGTGGCAGTCCAAACGAACGCGTTGTTGACGTCTGTTTACCAACGTCATTTTACAATGTCTCCCATATTGGTCATCTGCAAGCAGACAGCTCCGCCATTCCAACCAAAGTTTGGTGCGTAATTTTTTCACACTGATTCTCCTGGGAATGACCTATTTTTCGTAGTGACCGCGACCAATATTCGCCGTGTGAATGGTTATGTAACTGTAAACTTTTGCCTTCTGCATAAAATCACTTGGTTGCTACAATCATTCGACGGTGAATTGCCTTCTGTATGAAGGATCTGATCCCTTGTTTCATGTTCTGCGATGTAGGGTGTAAGGTTTTTTTCGATGTGCGCAGCTCAATTTTGTGTACAGATTTGTCAACGTATATCATGATGTCCGAACGATAAACACGCGATGACTATGGCGTGTAAATATCGACAGGCTGCTATACTTATTGATGGACGCATTGATACAGGAAATGTATCCTACTGGTACTTTTGGTAAAGATTGGTCTTCGCCATGACACAAGACCAGCGTCCTACTATTATGTTGCGACTGGAGCTATAGCGTCACTACCCGACAGGCAAGAGAAGGATATGCGGCTAAAGAAAGAGAATACATGTACATTCGTTCTTCGCTCCCCACAATCCTTCTCTTATCAATATTTAATTTTCAGATCCCAACACTTCCCCAGGACCCGGGAGGGAGGGTATGGCAGGTATGGGGCTGGGTTGGTCGACATGAGTGGGGGAAAATGCAATATCTAAGACGACGAGGTTAGAGCGGAGGCTTAGATTGGCAGTTGTGAGGGATAGAATGCTGTATTTCTCAAAAGATCGTGAGTGGGAAAATTCCTCTTGCGATTATACTAGGGCGATACTAACTTGTCTATTCCTTCTTACTTAGGACAAAAGGGTTGGACTAGGGTCCAATACGGCTCATAACCCTAAGCTAAGCATTTCTAGCCCTAATGCAGGATCCGCAGCCTAAAATTTGTATAGAATAGCCGCCACGCACACATCTTGAATAGCTACAACAATGTTCGACGAACCCTTGAAGCTTTTCTATCCAACGTACTTTGCTCCTCCTTCTGTTTATAATTCGTTCTCAAGTGACATTTCGATGATTTCGTCATGTCTGACCTCCCGGATCCGAGCGTGAAAACCAGTAGGCGCAATATTGCCCATTCGGATGCTTGGTGGGCAAATGTAAGGTGCATCCCAAGATCTGACGAAGGATTCAGATTCAAAAGAAACTGTAGTGCGATCGACCCTTCCACTGTCCGATCAGGCGGATTCGTAAACGGCGATATAGTCCATAGTATAATTCTCTCCTACAAATGTCGACCCATCCCGACACGGCACTCCCTCTCCCTCTCCCCCTAAATCTAACCTCTTACCCGCCTCCAGACTACTATCCATGACAACCTGGTACGATGGAGTTTTTAAGTTTATTCGTTTGTTTGCCTGAATCTTTTCTAGTACATATCTCGTCGTGCGGACGTCATCTCGCTGCACTCATACGCGGTTCGCTGCGTGTAATCATACATGATTTCGAATGTGCTAAAACAGAGGACGTATCGATCTACGACCTATCAATCGAAGTTCAACTCGGCTTTCCATGTTTCTCATCCATGTATTTAGCTTATAAGAACGGTCGAATCGCAGTAGCAACTGTATGTCTCCTTCTCTTCTCTATCCTTCTCCCAAGAAATCCATTTCCTCACACGATCACCACCAAATAGGGCACAGGAATCTTCATCGTAAAACCTTATTTTTCATCACCCAATCTCAATCCCCCTCTTCCAATAACATTAACGTCAATGTCAACCGTGCCCCACCAACCCAACATAGAAATCTACCACATCCCCTCCCTAGCAAACCTTACCTGCTCGAAAGAATTAGTTGCCTGCAGATGATCGATACGGGCCTTCTCTTGAATTGGAATGACGCTAGTGAGCTTGAGTTCTACTACTTCACCTGGCTTTGTTTTTCACGTTGGAGGTTGACTGTGGACTTTGTAGATATGTCAAGAACTATACGAGCGGTGGTGCGTGTCGATCAGAATGATGAGTCGTTGACGCTCATTTGGTGTAGTTTTTTTTCTAATTCTGGTGCATGTTTCGAATAGAAGTGGAAGGCGAGGATGTGGCAGTGTCGTCTTTGGTATTGAGTGTGGATTTCACACCACAAATTTTCGAAGCATCGGTGGACGAACAATTTTAATTTGAAAGATGCCATTTCTCTGATCTCATCCGATTGTTATTGTCTGATCATTGTCTTGCCATTGAGCAACTGCGTCGCACCCATGGACCATATATCCCAAGGAAACACCGGCTGTGCCGTTTCTGCATTAATGCCATTGAATTGCCAGAACATGCATTGCTGGAATGTACTGCATCCCAGGAACTGGTCCTTCTGCGAAATGGTTTTGTAGAAAAGATGCATACTGAGATGCCTGTCTTTCAATCTATCTTTGCACCATCCACCTCCCTGGCTTGCCTCAAAGTACTGATTGCTAACAGACCAACTGTCTCCCTTCTTGCAAAATATGTCCATGATGTCCTGCTTATTTTCAATGCTCACCCCTTATACAGCCCACCAGTTGCAGACTGACTCAAAGTTTCAAACACGCCCCTCATTCTGCTTGTAAAGTTGTGCCAGTTTCCATTGTGATGACTTTCAGTGCTTGGGGTGGCCCGGAGGCATTGGTAGATTACTTGTGTCTATCTGAGAGAATCTCCGGATCCCGGCGTTCCTGAATGGGACCATGCCGTGTATCTACTACTACTACTACTACTACATCGGAACGTCAAATGTAAAATCCATTTTTAATCCGCCACAAATCCAATTGATAGATAAGATAACAAAACGAACCCTAAATATGATAAGAACCTCTACTCGTCTTCACTCCCCATCGGCACATCCGTCTCCGTCTCCACGCCCTCCACCTTCATTGACTAACCTAGCCGATACGCCTTTCATCTCCTTCCTCACAGCTTCTTTTACCATCCTGCGCTGTACTCTCAATCTCAACGTTGGTATAGAGACCGACGCTGATGCTGTTGCTTGTCCTGTTCCCATCCCTGCTCGTACACTCGTCCCCATCAAGAGCCACATCGAACAAGCGAAGCACAAACGTTCGGTGCACCTGATGGGGAGGGAAGGTGGGGTGGTTGTTGGATAGGTGAAGGAGGATGGGGACATGGGTGAGCGGGAGTGGGAGTGGGAATAAGGAACGACCTGTGAGGTGGAGAGCGAGTCGGATTTGGGGGTGGGTGTGGGGGTTCCAATTGGTAAAGAGGGAGAGGTGGGAGATGCGTAGGAGGAGTTCGAGTGTGATTGAGGAAGGGTTTGGGTCTACGTCCTTTGGGGTCGTAATCGTTTGTGTTTGAGAGGTAGGATTGGAGGGCTTCGAGCGAGGCGGCGCTTAGCTCGATTTTTTTCGCAGTATCCGTCGTGTCATCTGGCGAAACAACCGGTCGGACAGGAATTTGGGTGTAGGGCGGAAAGACGCGTTTTGCCTGTAGGATGAGGGTGGTTATACCATGGTCGTATCAATTTTGTAGGTGGCTTTTTAGCTTGTCTGCTTGGCGTGTGCATGGAATTTGGAGGTTTAAGTTGGAGAAGATGTAAGCTTCGATGAGAGTGTCGAGGAACCGGGAGTGAAGGAGGACGTGTGCGGCTGCGATTAAAGTGTGGTAGTGGGATTGGATTTCGGTTTGGGATAGGGGTGATGTTGATGACTCGGAGTTGTTGGAGGATGAATGCGATGGAAGGGAGAAGGAGGGAGAGGAGAGATCGGATAGGATAGAGATGAGGTTGGAAGGATGAAAACAGATTTTGAAGCAGCCTCGGCGTCGGAGTGGTGTTCTGGGATCCACCTTTGCGAATTAGGGAACTCGAGATGGAGACGGTGGCGAGTGTATAAGAGGCTAGGACGCTGTCATGGTCGTCTGCTGATCCATAATCGAGAGTAGAAATAGACATTTGTGAAGTTTTCAAATACAGCGGTTCATGCTCGTACTACAGTGTTTGATGGGGTAGGGGAATACGTAGTCTATGGATTGGATTGTTGAATTCGTAAATAGTGAGGAGAAATCGCGGATTATGGCGTGGTGAGCTGGGGTTGGGAGTTCGTTGGCCACGTAAGATTTGATCAATTTGATCTTCGAGTGGGGTTGTGGTTGTATTTGGACGAGGGAGGGAGTGTCGCGTACGAGGATGGAGCGAAGGGGGTGTGGCGTTGGAGTTGTGGCAAGACGATTGGGTTGAAGGCATGAAGAGGTTGAAATTTGGTTGAAATAAGAAATTTGGGTGAAAAGGTTGTTCGTTTCACGTATAGGAGTTTAATCTCAATGACTCGTACTCGCCATCCGTTAGGGATTAGAAGTTGAACGTCCGCGTCAGGCTGTTGGCTGGCCATGAGGCTTTATCAGGTTTCTGAGTTAGGTATGGTCCGAACCGAAACACGAGTACGCTTGCAAGCCATCGTTCGATGAAATGTTGGTACTGGTAGCCCCGTTATAAATTGGAACGATAGACAAGACGAAAGTAAGTAGAATGAGCCTCAACTTGGTTGAATGACGTCGTCACTTGTGCATGTGAGAAAATTTCCATTTTACTACGCTTCCAAGTTCATTCTACCACCACCATTATCACGGGCCGCCCTGCAGTGGGCTTACAGTGGGTACGAATTCCAAATACATTCTGATACGGTACTAATAAGACTTGTTTCAGGGTTTTAATCATTCCGAACTTCTGGAATAACATGGCGTTCGGCAACATTCGGGTGATCAACACTCAAAACTTTTTTTCTCTTGCACCTGAAGGTTGTCGTCTAGAAGAAAACTACTTGCCCTTCTCTATTCGCAGGTGATTATCCACATTGACAATCTACTTCCACCTCGCGTGCACAGGTTCTCTCGCCTACGACGACTTCTATTTTGAATGTAGATGGGCAGGTGGGTGTCACACAGTTTGTTCGTTGGATACGGCGAAAGGGGAAGAACGGAAAGGGGAAAATCAGGACACGTTCTAGCTCTTCTGATTCTATCACAAGGATATGTCTCAGGTACGATGAGAACGCACATCTAAGGCGCTATCTGACTGTGATCCGTGCCTCAACTCACAAGTATAAAATCTTCCTACCTCTCTCATGTACCTCACACTCTATCATGATGTTAATCTATCCTGTCTATAGTGCCATTTACAAGATGTTAGAAAGACATTCAATCCGTTCGGTCATTGTCACGGTCTATGCAGATTAGGTTGCCATGTAGATTCAAATGCACACCGTACGTCCACTCCGCGTTCCCAGCTCGCCGGTCCCCGCAAGCCCGCACCCACGTGTATGGCACGTCCTTGTACAAACCTCAGGCCATTCACAATACAGAATCAGACTAATTACTTTGCGGCAACTCTGCATGGCTCCCCCCCCGTTTTGCAGTTGCACTTACATTCCAACATGGAAACGCTGCGCGTAATATTTCACGGGTCAGATCACGGCGGCCGCAAGTGGCAATCGTTACTTATCCCCCTCCGAGTTGCCCGAGGTTCACTGAGCTTTCAGATCAGCTCCATCCACATCAACGGAGAGTACGCCCGTGGGCCTATAAATACGACCCCTGGGCAGAGGACTTTTTCTCAGTAAGCCTACATTTACCACCACCGCCTCTTTCTCGACACTTCCCTCGCAGCATCATGCTCTTTGCAGTCACTATCACCACTATCTTTCTTACCTTCAACCATCTTCGTTCAACATTTGCGTCGCCAATAATCGAGCCCAAAGGCAGTATTGCTCGATCACTGAATGTTACGCGTTCACTGGCGAAGCGCGCTGGCATCCCCTCAACCCAGCAATGCCTCAAGGACACTGATTGGGTGGGCAGGATTTGCGTAACTAGCGTAGACGATCGCACATGGGAGGACGCCTGCATAGACGACAATTTACACAGGTACTCAAAGCGTGGATCTTGCCTACCAACGGAAGTATGCATGAACCAGCTCAACCTTCCTGATGAAATACTCGCTGTGTGCCTCGAACGCCCCATGTCTGACATGCAGTATATTTCGAACCAACAAATGAGAAAGGGGTTGATGGGACTATTCTTTATCCAGAGTGTAGCTGATGAAGCGAAGGTACAGCATATGGTATCGGTTAAACTTGCGAGCGACGTACCAGGGGCATCTGTCGCAGCTTTCATCGAAGGTACGTGCTCCCATTGGTGCTCACCCAGTTAGCTATTGACTTCTGGAATGTATGAAGGCACTGATGGAAATTACATTATCGCACCAAATAAAGCTCTTGTCGGTTCCCTACGTGGCGTAACCGAGAAAGCTTGTTACTATAACGAAACTCATCGAGACTGTGTACCCACACGTCGATACTACGACCTTAAAGCCGGGAGCTGGATTGACTTTACGTTTGGTCTCACCCGCAACCAAGCTGGGAGGTTTTACTACGCTATTATAGGCAGTTGAGGTTGGCCGAGGAAGACACAACAAAAAGGGCACCTTGGGGTGTGCGCATCTAGGATTTCTCTAGGATTTATGTTGTAAGAGTCGCGTTATCCCTACGGGTTGACATTATAGTTTCCACGTTACCTTCTTATTTCCTTGGCGTCCTATCTATATTCTATTTCTCATCTATCGATACCCCCCCATGTCCAACTCCTTCATTTCTAATCTCTTATTTGCCTATCACAGTAAGCGTATCACTGCATGGGTTGAATGCACTGCTCATAGTGTTAGGCTCGTAACCAATATACAATGAGGTTCGTAACCAATATACAATGAACCAAAGAGTCGGACTCGGACTCGTAGAATCCCATTCTAACTTTCCCATCAGTCTCCTGACTGTCACTGACAATTCTGACCAGGATGCTATGTCTAACCTGAGAGGGGTCTCGTGCTTTATCTTCAATACCCTCAATTAGACTGGTCTACAAATCTGCAAATTTCAATCAGTACTTTCGATACTGGTTACCACACAAGTCATCCTACTTACGGGAGCATAATACACTGCCCAGGAAGCCCAGCGGCAACTCAAACCGGAGCAACAGTTCGGATGATTTAGGCATGATTGATTCAAAGTGATGCAGCTGCGTGATTCAAGCTCGGCAGTGGGGGAGGCAACTATGCCTGGAGTGCAGAGAACGATTAAAAGAGCAAGAGATTTGAGGGTGTGCATACTAGTAGTAGGAAGATGGCTGAACAACTGAAAGGGTGGTTGAATATCCAGGAATCATTGAGCACCTTTATATCAAGCCAGGATAACGTACATCCGATGCCACGGCGTGGCAATGTCAAGTTAGCTCACAACGACGGTCGATATCAACGTTGACATTTAGAACTGCAGGGCAGCGAAAACCAATCCCGGAACGGCTTATGACCGCACATATTTTCAGCTCTTGGAAAGAGGGGGTTTAGAACCTCCAGACAAAGTTTGATTCATCCCCACATAGCACTGGCAGGACAACATCGAAAACCAATCGCGGCTTATAGCCGCACATATTTCCAGGTCTTGAAAAGAAGGCATTTAGAAAAAATCAGGACGAGATTTGATTCAATGTGCGGCATAGATACCTCAGTCCTAGCTTTTTTCGATACCTGTTCGCCGAATTTCCGTTTGTTTAACTTCATATCCCGGATTCCGTCCCCCTTGCTTGTTCTTTTGCATTGTCCCAGGTTGAACGTAGGGAAGTCTCGACCGTCTGACGGTAGTAACTTCAGGCCGCAATGACGTACGCCCGTATCCAACCCGTATGTAAAACTGGTCAAGTACTATTGCACCGGTCGGCAATCCCATTTCGGACATAATCATGAGTAAGAATGGAACTAATAAGTCCGAGTACAAGTCTCGCTCTCCGAGAATTTGACGGATCTGGGGTTAGTGTGCCTCGGAGAAATGAGGTGAGGCGCCATGAGTCCTGACATGAATGCTGGTTACAACGTGACGATAACTAATGAGAGTCGGGCATAAACACAGAGGTCGTCGTTCGAAGATCACGAGTTCTCGTAGATGTCCATCAGGATGAGGAAGGTCAAGCGGATGAGAAAAATATGAGCTTAGGGTTGTCTTGGTTAGGCCCAATTCTTGAGTAAGAGTTTCACTCACCTAGCGACGAGTGGGTGCCGCATTCATGGGGAAGGGGCAACACCCCAGTTCCTCAACGTTCCCGAACTTCCGTTTCACCAAGAACACGCATAGTCCTATAAGAGCGTTTTCCAAACTCTGCCACGAAGCCACTGTTGGGCCCAGTGAATGAGATGAAGGTGGGCCAGAACGCCATATATGGAAACGTATTAGACAGCCATCTGGGTGTTCGAAAGTCCTGATACCGCGATCCTGCTGGGATTTGCATATCCAAGGGAGGGATTACGCGAGGAAGCATACAAGTATTCAGTGAAGACCATACACCATGTAGAAGATTTTCGTCTCCACTGCACGACGCCCGAGTAACATTTTTAATCCTGTTGTTCAATGTCTTGATTCTTGAATGCCCAACAGAGAGAACCCTGGAAGAGCCAAGGAAAAGGTCCAAGAGAGAGAACTCTGCAAGAACCTTGACGATGGTTGAGTGTAGATGTGGAGGCTAATAAGGTGTAATCAGAATAGTCGTCACGACTGTGCTAGATTTAACTTAGCAGTTCTCGATTGCCGACGAGTGGGTTAGGGTTAACCGCGGGCAATTTGAGCACTGCCACAAGACCAAACTTGATCATATCGCGACGTTTCACGATCGTATGCTAATGGAGTCACCCTTGTCACAACCTTGAATCCACGAACGGACGTTCTGTCAAATGCTCATCCAGGAAACAACTCAAATAAGTGTTCTCGTGACCTCATAATTACTTAGTCTTACTATTTACCCAATAGCCTCCGAGTCCTCTCTTTCAAGGTTTACACTCATTTCCAGCCCGGCCTATTGCAATTGATTCCAGGGAGTTAGACGTCTTATCCCCACTCAAACACCTTCTCATATATAAGCCATTGCCCGAATACCACAAACATTCACAATCGCCTACCAAAAACCCGATCAGGATCGACAAACTCAACCAAAAGCAAAAAAAAACCTCACATCATATGTAATATCCCTTTGCAATCTCCTCGCCCGCTTATTCCTCAACCCATATTTTGCCACCGCAGCGCGATACAGTAACGCCCGCAAACACAGTAGCCACCGCCATTCCCACCAATGTCAACCGCTAGCCCCTCACCATTGCCCACACAAGCCTGACCCCAACCATTGCCATAACCACACCCCTGTCCCATAAAATTCTACGCATCGTCCCCATCCTTACGCTAACGTCTGCACTACCCTCACACCCGCATACTCCCCTTTATCGAACCACTTCTTATCTTGAGTGAGAACGTTGGCGAACCCCTGCCACCGGACGCGCAGCACCCAGGCATTGCCTGAGGTTTCCATTAAAAAGTATTTGAGACCCATGAGCAGCCCATCGGGGGCTGCTATGCCTGGAACGACCCCGCCAAAGAAGTTGATGGTAGACGCGTTGTGAGCGCAGGAGGATACTTCGAAAGGAAGGTTGCGATGCATATGGGTAGTCGAACGAAGAGAAGAGGTTTATATGGGATCGTTGGGAAGATGTGGACAATCTCCCAGAATACAGGTGTGTGATCGTCGTGTTCTTCGTACTCCGGGGAAGGTACCTTGTTCTTGGAATCGACTTTTACGGTGGCCAACAGCGAGGTCCCCCCATCATCCCACCGTTTCCTAACCCTTTTCCCCTTCGACCCAGCCGCACGCGAACCACTCATCCCCACCACCTGTTTCTCCCCCTCGAACTCATCCTCCTGATCCCTCTCCTTCTCAAGACCCAACGTCGTTTTCGATGCACTCCAATTTGAGAACCTAGGCGACATAGGTGTGAATTGCAAGCTGAACCGCCGGCTAGCAGTGGTATGAACCGACGGGGGGAGCGTCAGACCGGGCGTTGTAGGGATGGTAAGACCTGGACACTAGAAGGCCGTCTCCCCATTCCATCGCCGATGGATCCAGTAAATGCCTGAGCTGCGATAGGAACGAACTGACTGAGTCTCTTCGATTCCCTCGCTGCCACAACGGCCGAAGCTGGAACGGGAGGCTTGAAGTCCACCACGACATCGAACATCCAATTTCCGAGCGTAAGAGGGTGTGGGGTAGGACGTGCGAGGGACTGATATTTGAGGTTGAAAATTGGTTGTTGTTCGTCGTTGGTGTCGGTGTTGGTGTCGAGAAGCGGTCATCTTGAGGTGATAGATCGGAGGGGCTCTTCTCTGGGAGGAAACCTCCAGTCCTGTGTTGTGCTTCGACCATCGCTCGGAATTCACCCACACCTTCCTTCCCTTCGTGCCCGTATTACGGTTCAGCCTCCAAATCGTACTGAAGTCCCTGTTCGACGACCGTCCCGTCCTTGAGGACGTGTACGAAGTCTTTGGAATCGATCTGGAAAAGATCGTGTGTAATAACCGTAGTCGTCTTGTTTTTGCGCCAGAGCTTGAGAGCTTCGAATACCAAAATACGAGAGGTAGGGTCCAGAGCTGACGTAGCTTCGTCTATTCGAAAAAAAGAAAACGTAAGTAGAGATATCTCGAAAGAAATGAAGACTGACCAAGAACCAGTACACTCTGATTCCTCAGGCTTGCCCTTGCAATAGCCAGTCTCTGTTTCTGCCCACCACTCAACGCAACATCCGCTGCACCTCCTCCCCCAAGTATCGTCTCATACCCATCCAGCAATCCCTCACAAACTCATGAAAGAACGCCGCTATAGGCATCCTAAGGTCGAGGTACCGAAGCTCCGTGTCATTGAGTAACACTGTCCCTCCTTGACGTTGGTACATCCCGAGCAGGCGTTGTGCGATTGTGGATTTTCCCGACCCGGAAGAACCGACAATGAAGGTGCGTTCGTGGGCTGGGCAGTAGAGGGAGATGTCTGCGAGGACGGGGATAGAGGGCCGGGTGGGGTAGAAGGAGATGGAAGAAAGAGCGAATTCGTCTATGCAGTTCTTTTGGGAGATGATCTTTCAGAGATGGATGGGGGTCGAGGTGAAGGGACATTTGTAGGAAAGGACGGAGCAAGAGGAAAGTGTGTATCGTGATCGAGTTGGAGTGGAGGCCGGTTCGGGGATGGTGGTATTGGAATGAGGGTCGACGAGAGAAAGGAGGGCTACGACAGCGAACCTTCGCTTGGCGAGAATGATGAATTGGGGAATGCACATCTGGAGGTTATTCGTTGGGATCAAACAAGCCCAAAATATAGCCATCACGTCGCCAGCACCGATCTTCCTATCCCTGACGAGTTTCGAGCCAAACCAAAATCCCTGGACAAACACTGCCATGGTGACAAATTGTGCTGCGGCACTCGTCGTGCCCCACACGGCGTTAAGCTTCGTTGACATTCAATTTAAAAGATTCAAGACCTTGTCGAGGGACCGTTGTTTGTAAGGGGTGGCGTTGAATGCTTGTGCTGTCGAGATGGAAACAAGGGCGCGGTCAACGAGGGTTGCGGCTGTTGCAGTCTCACTGCGCTCGGATGCGAGGAGAGGGGAGGAGAGATTGGGAAAGGGCTAGAACGAATATGAGGAAGGGGAACGAGGAGGGTGAGGGCCCAGGAGTGTGAATGCGAGGACCAGACAAGTGATGCATGTCGTTAGGTATTGAAGTAACATACCCAAGGCAAGCGACGATCCGCTAGAGAACAATGAGTCGAACGTAAAAAAATCAAAGAAGGGCAACGAACCTCGTTAATTTCGACATGAGACCACCTGCGCCGAGGGGACCTAGTTCGCCGTCTGCGGGTTGTACAGTGCCTTCTGTGTCTATCCTGGTGTCGAACTAAATCACGTCTTTCCGGGTAACAGCTCTATAGACCCTCTTGCACAAGGCCGTGACGCTCATCTCGCTGGTCCATATCCACAAGCTAGAGGTAACGCTGCCTGAAGTGAACGAGCCAACGAGACCGAGAAGTTCCAGGGCGATAATGCCTATGTTGTGAAGGAGGGTTTGGCGTCAAAGGGAATTGGGCGAATGCGTTGAATGCTTGGCTGATGACGTAGGTCGTGAAAGGGGCGATACCGCCGGAGAGAAGTGAGCGAGGAGAAGAATTAGGAGCCGATGTCGTGAATATCATTTGGAGAAAAGGAGGCGAATAGAAGGTGCAATTGTTGTTTTCGTGGTAATGGTATATTGAAGACCTGCTGAATTCCGTGGCTAGACATCAAAGTGTCAACGAAGCAATGGAGAACGATAATCCAGTATGAATCAACTTTCTGGGGTAATTTCTTTGTGTACACCTGTTTGTACACACGAACCTGTGGCACCCATTCACCTCTTCCCGGTGAACAAAGACAATTCTCGTGCCTACGTATACAGGCGGCAGTTTCTCCAGTTGTGTGTACAAAGTACCTCTGACCCTGAAATTCATTGTGGGCAAATAACGCGGCACCGGGAGATTCGATTCACACTCCCGCTGGCCGTTACGCTCCGAATTTCGAAGTTAACGAAGAATTCGTACATATGGCGTTCTGCCTTATTTGTATTCGTTCTCACATCTTTTCCGTGGAGGATCGTTGACCCTCCCACTTTGTCCATCCTATCCCGACGACCCTCCATATACAACTTTACGATCCGCGCTGTGATCAAACTTTGCTTCACGTTCTTTTCATCATCTTAAAGCCTCTCTTTTCCACCTTCTCTCCTTGCTACCGTACAAAGTAAGTCTATAGCAGCATTAACGGCGCTTTCCTCATCATTACTGATCCTCTTATCTAGACTTGCTGATAACGACGACCTCACATCGCTGGACCTCTCCTCCCATCCAAAAGGGATGTGAGAGATTACTGTGCCCTCAAAGCACATGGAAAAATTAAGAGATAAGGATTTTTCAACATGATTCTTTCTTCTCTTACGGCTCCACCGCCTACATGGTATGGTATGACCCCCAGCGAGCAACAAACCACAACGGAATCCGCACCATTACCATGGACCCTACACTCAACCCGACCTGACTACAGTACCCTCGCCTTTCTTTTTGTCGCCCGTGCCATCTCATCTAACAACTTTGGTGTAGGGTTTGACAACACTGTTCCAAGCCCCTGGTAATCATGGGCTGACGTATAGGAGCAGCACGCTCCCGTTGTGGACCAAGTTTTGTCTTACGAGTGGTCATATCGAGGTTGCGGTGTCGTTCCCTGGTCCAGATGAAAGTATGCGGGGGTTGACGATGAATGTGCCAATGGTGGTGGCAGGGTTGGAGAGTGTCGTTGCGACGTGGAATCCGCGGATGCAGGGAGAAGATGGCGAGGTTAGTGGAACGATAAGCTACGATAAGTAAGTGTTAAAAATAGATTAAATTCGCACCTGATTATTGACTATCATGAGATCGAGGACTCAGAATCGATGTCATTGTTGAACTTGGACAAGTACGCCGAACTATTCGCACAAGCGTTTCCATGTGGACTGGTTACTAGTATCGAAGTTTTCTACCTCGGGTCCAACCTTCCTTCGCACGCCCATCCTCAAGTAGTAGATCAACTGAAAATCTACCCGTCGGGTTCAAACTTACCACTACACGTTCGCCTTCGAGTTGAGCACGGTCACTCCACTGACTGCATCCATATCCGAGTTCTCAATGCATAAATAGGCCTACCTCTTGATTCCCCACCGATTCCCGAATTACTAGTCACATACAAAGCGCCAACGGCTCTGTAGCAATGAGGATATCTCATGCTCTCCTCCGATTAACCATCCTCACACATGCATTGTCTACGACAACAACACTAGCAAAGGTTTCTCCTGTTCTCGATGGTTATGTTGAAATTAAATCGATTAAAAGCCGCGAACTGGACTTTCTTCAAGTTAATTCCACTGATTTGGCGCTTGAAGAACGTGGTGTCAAAAGCAGTGACTTGGACATCGAGTCCAGGCAAGTTGAATTGGGAATAGCGATTATGCTCGTTACCTTTGCTTCAGCCATAGTTATTGGCATAATTGCAGGTATTGTAATCGGCATCGCAGACGATAATCCAGTGAGTAGTAATTTAATGCCCCTCCTATTCCTAGCGTTGACTATGATTCGGCATAGCGTCGTACGGCATACACTCAGAAGGTGGTCGCTGAGATGTATGCTAATAACTCCAATGCCAACTATGTTGTATGCCACACAAAATATGCTTTCACGTTCGATGGGACCCAGGGAAAAGATTGGAATCATATTCACCATGAGCTTCCGATATCCCTTGGAAGGACAATAGGGTGAGCATTGCTCATCCCCATCATGTGCTTTAGCCATCGGTCATAACCTAACAGATATGAGATCTATTGGTTCCGTTCTGGAACATTCACGAGGTATGGTGATGGCGGGTACATAAATGTGAGCATCATATTCGCTTTTCCTTTCAGATGAAGTAGGCTGGACTGACGAGAAAACTGATACTTAGTGGGCCTACATGGGACGCGTAATAT
>QLOJ01001522.1:0-10735 GCA_003313625.1 Tricholoma saponaceum | reverse complement strand
TAGACGCAAAATTTTCGCCAAGTTTGTAGACAATTCTTCGCCAACGTGGCGCCGAGGAGAAAAGTAAGAGGAGGCGATGATCACAGAAGCACGGACTTGCAAGCAGCACCAAACACCAAAAACAGTGAATCAAGAAGGACAAAGGTCAACAGCGATCCACCATAAACAAAGTAGAACCCTGGCTGTTCATGTGGAGATAACAAGGATTAGAACGACCTGTACACAAGTTATATGAAACTCACTAACTTGAAAAACTAGTCGACACAAGAACCCAGATTACAAACGAAAAAGTTCAACAGGTGAGAATCACAGGGTAGATCCTGCGTGAAGATGTCAGACACCAATGAGAATTCAAATATTAAAGTTCCAAAGGAAAACTACAAATCAAGGAATACCTCTGCGCAAGAACCGCAATTACATGGTGACAGCCCCAAGTATGGTAGCACAAGGTACAACGCTAGCACTTACCTCCGAAATCCTGGACCTGCAAGATTCCAGGAAGACACGATGCAACAATATACTGCGGCGATGTCGGCCTGCCAAGAACAGGAGATGGAGACGCCTCTCCCCATGTAAGGCCATCGGCGATGCAAGACTGCAATCTATCAAAGAACTCGTGCTCATAAGAAGTGCAACAACGTCAAAATTTCGATAGCAACAAGCCCATAAATGGCAGTACAAAGCACAAAGCTGGCATGTACCTTGAATATGAATTCATAAGCTACAGCAATGTCAGTTTTCCATGAGTCTGAGGCACATTTGACGAACAGCTATGCAGGGCGAGGGTATCCAGATAGGTGATCACAGTGCATTAGTTAGGAAAGATGCAGAATCAAAACTACAACAGCTCACTCAGGCACAAGACAGGCAGCACATAAGCCTGTTGTTACGACCACATAAGGACAGCAAACACGCATTCTAAGATTACAAAAAAAAACTGCTCCGAAGTAGTGAAAGGGATCAAGATGGATTACAAGACCAGATCAAATGCCAACTGTGGACTGGGGAAATCACTATTGCCGCAAAAGCAAGCGGACATTGAACAAAAGTACGCTCACCCACTGGGAAGCTGGACGCAAAATCATACTGCAAAGACCCGACCGCAAACATGTTAGAAAAAAACTACAATAAGATGGGGGCACATATGTTTCAAAACAGGTTCAATGACAGAACACTTATGCAAAGACACAGGGAATGTGCTCGAACAGAGTGCAGCAGAGAAGATAAATGCCACAAGCGACGGGGGGTTGGCAAACTTATTTAAGGTGAGACAGATCCATATCACTGCGAATGAACAACAGAACCAACAATTTGTCTAGAACCCTGAAGCCTTTGCTGACAACTTTTCCATTCAGGAGATGGAGAACCCAACGTCGTGGCAGATTTTGCAACAAGATGCTTTGCACAGCAGTGTCATAGAAGAAGCGGTCTTCACTATCCAAGGGGTCCTTGTATCGAAGGACTTGCCGCCGCTCCTGGAGAAGCCAAGGTGAGCCGTCCTTCAGGAGCCGCAGCAGTACAGCTTACAGCAAAATGAAACAGAATGACTGCCAATAAGTTTAGGTACCTCTGACAAGCGATCGCACTCACCGGATTTGGAACGCCTACATTTTCCAACACTTTAGATGCCACCCAGCTGTTATACGATTGCTTCGATCGTCAATTTCCTGAAGGCACATTGGAAGGATGGAGCAGCTCACAGGCGAACGTCGGCAACATGGAATGCATTGACATATCCAACCAATATTTGACGCTGCAGAAAGACGCACAGGGACAGGAAAACATGCCGTTTCTGAAGGGAGTGGATCCTCGAAATATACTGCGAAACATGACTAGAGGAGACGGGTCTTGCACATACATGCACACTGAAGATAACCAAGTACACTTCTTCACTGCATACAGGGACAGCACTGGAGACAGAAAGTCAGTATGGCTCATTTTCCAGGACAGACATTTCGAACTGACCTTACATCAACTCGGAACAACAGATTCCAAGCTTGCGAGCCACAGATATTTCGACTGGGAGACATCATCCAAGCCCAACTGTCCTTTGTCGTCATTCCTGTAAAAGGAGGGAAATGCAAGATGCTTACGATCTTGCATTCGCTAGCGCTTTTGGAGAGTAAATTTACGAAGGTATGTGAGCAATCAACCGCTTACCTGACATTCACCATGGAGTCTGCACAGGTCGCCAAACCAGAAATTCCTAAAGATAAACCCTTTGAAATGCTGACGTTGAAGCGTAAGATCGGTTATAATGAGACTGTGGACTGTATCGAAACAAGGGTCGACAAACGCGACAAGATGATAGTAGACCATAATACAGATTCTGAGCAGGGTAGGATGTAGACATAGGCCAAGTAGTAGGTAGTAGGCGCCGTGCCAAAACTGTGGCAGATGCCAGCAAATATAAAACTCGACCGCTGAAAACCAATGAGTCATTCGCCAGTAACAACCGCAACGTATGAGAGGTTTTCCCACGACAACTCACGAGAACGTGAAGAAGCAACACCATTCATTCACCGGCAATTACCGCAACGTAACAAAGGCGTTTCCCACAATAGCTCAAGTTGAGAAATCGTAAAGGAGTGACATCATTCGTCAGCAATTACCGCAACGTAAGACGATGCATTTCCCACGCTAGCTCAAATCGGCAGTAAAACCTCATTCTCAATACCGAGAACTCGGAACAGGCCAATCCTGTATAGCAGGTTCCCGTATCTACCTTCAAGAAACCATATACGACGAATTCTTGACCAAGTTTACCGAGGTTGCAAAACATGTCACCTCCACGATTGGGGATCCGTTTGCTCCAGGAATAGGCGATGGTCCTCTAGTATCTCTTAATCAATTCGACGTACGTCAATACATCTTTTAACGTTTCGTTTAATTGATTTGAAGCCAGCATGTCATGAGTTACATCGACTCCGGTAAGAAAGATGGTGCTACCGTTCATTTAGGTGGAGGGCGCCATGGCAAGGAGGGATACTTCATCCAACCCACGATTTTTACCAACTGCAATGCTGACATGAAGATTGTACGCGAGGAAATTTTTGGGCCTGTTGCCGCTGTTATCAAGTTCAAAACTGAAGAAGGTCGGCTCTCTCACCATCCTCCTGCAATGATTTTACCTGATTCATTTGACTTTACAGAAGTCATCAAAGCTGCCAATGACACCGTATACGGTCTCGGGGCGAGCGTTCTCTCTGAGAATGGCAGCCGGGCGCTTCGAGTCGCTCACCAGCTGGAGGCTGGATCAGTTTGGGTACGCAGTTAATCCTAGTTGTAACCTGTGGTACAAGCCGTTCCTTACGCATAATAATCACACAGGTGAATTGTGTGCTTTGGGGAGAAATCTGCACTCCTTTTGGAGGATATAAACAATCCGGTATGGGGCGCGATTACGGCCAATACGCTCTTGATACGTTCGTACCCTTGCTATTTTGATGGGATGACTGGTCGGGATTCTGACATTTCGTGATAGATATACTCAAGTCAAAGCTGTTCACGTTAATATTGGAGTGAAACTCTGACAAGGAAGCTCATCCCCGTTGAGGAGAGTTCACCATCTTTCATTAACAAGATTGATGACGAGATGTTGTGCGCTCGTTCCTTGTTTCTCACCGCCTTTTTGAAGAGTAAAATTTTGTATTCAGTCATTTCGTGATTCTACATGTCTAAATACAAGTGTAGATATTTACGTCCCTTACAACCGGAATGATTCTATTCATGATGACTTCTACCCCATTCATTATGGGACCCACAGTAACCCCGTTTCGGAGCGAGAGGTGCCATACTTGGAAAGATTCTTCCTGACAAAATCGGGCTGACAGTCCGTATTCTCATCGCATGTGAAGGAATAGAGAAACTGAAGGCATTGGCATCATGTAATTACAAGAAAAGGTTGTAGTGATCAAACGTCCATCGCTGATGCAGAATTCACAATTTGGCAGATAACTCCCATCGACCTCGCAGAGGGTCAAGCAGCTCATTCACATGAGAGATATTCCACACCTGCAGCACCTCGTCTCCTCGTTCGAAATCAATTCGCGACTCGAAAAATCTATGAATCTCCTTCTGCCGATGATGGTATTGCACGTCGTCCCGCTCTTTCGCAAAAACCGTGCCCTTCACACTCCCCTGGAACACGGACTTCTCTATGTCGTATACACACTCCGGCGAGATATGCATCGCGGCACGCAAGTTGGGGCTTGCAGCGATAGAATTGGCGATGTGCGCATGCATCTCGGTTGGTGGAGCATGAGGATAGGTAGGCGAAGGCCATACGTTCTTGAATCCTTGCGAAATGCTGCCTAAGGAGCTAACCACACACGCCACGCTCGTGATCCACAACTTTTTTCCTTGGGGTGCGGCATATCGAAGGAAGGCCTGCATACAGATGTGACCTGTGAATATCTTCGTGAGACTGTAGGAGCGTGTGGAAGGTAGGATGCAGGTTAAGCTGTGGTGCAGTACGGGGACGGAAAGGCCTGGGATGGATAATAGGACAGTGGAATTGAAGGCTAGCATCTTTCCAGGACGATTGGAAGATGGTGGTACCCGCTCTCTCGCTATTGCTATTACTTTGTCCTCCAAACCGGTCCCTGCAGGTGCTTCGTCTGGCCAGACTAGGCACTGATAGGATGGCAGTTGGCTTTCATGCGTAAACCCAAAGCTTTGCATCGCAACTTCACGTAGTTCGGTGATGCGTTGTTTTTGGAGTGACCATGAGAGAGACCTGGACGAGTGTAACACTCGGTGATATAATGATGATCTGAGGAACTTTGGGCTGACATTCCAAGCAAGATGTGTCAATCGTAGGTGGGTTAAGAAAACAGCGAGGGTTCATACCTTTTATTAAGCGTTGATCATGATGATGGCTGCTAAGCATTTTTCTCAGACTAATAAACTTTATGACATGTCTTGGAAATTGGGCGGGGTTCGGTACGTAATTAGTGTTACTAAATTGATTGGAAGTCCCAAGTTAGCGCCTAGAGAGCTAGTAAATTTCGATGGTGATCATTGGAGATCTAGGTGGATTCATTGGATTGTAGGATTTGTTAGAACGAACATTACTTTGGTAGAATGGTGCACGTGGTGAGATGTGGAAGGCTCAACCCTGGACGAACTTGAAAGCTATCTGCGTGATATATCAATGACGATCGGTGACAGCGGAAGGGGATCAACGCGTTGATTACGATAACGTAAACGAACTCGAGACTTACTCTTAACGACTTGGGAACGAAATGATATAATTTGAACAATTTTCTGGATATCCAAGAACGCCAATCAATATTATCAAATGAAATCCAACATGTAAAAGAGTGGAATAGGAATTGCACGAATGTAAGCCCAAAGGCCATCAGGGCCCGAACCGCACGGATTTCCGTCCAGTTTATGACATCAATTGATGGTCGGGCAACTCGCTCAGAACTAAGTACATCAGCGCTCAGCGCTTGAAGCGAAACACATGAAACACATTGCCGATCATCGATTATCGATCACCTATCGATGGACATCAGTGCACATCATAACCCTCTCCACGCATAAGGGTGATCGTCGACCGGTTCCATGGCAGATCAATGGCAGATTCAAGTTGACGCTCAACTGCATCCCACGCACATGACGCATAATTGTTGGCAGAGTAACGCCACGATTCGAAAGAGTTTGCAAGACAACCAAATTTTTTAGGAGATCGATCAGGACCCAGGCTACTTATCCGAATCCGGCTCGATTTATAGCCTCTCTGACGTCACTCCTGGCTAGGTTTTCGTCCTTCACCAGTTTCTTAATGTTCGTTTGTAAGACTCGGCCGAAGTCCTTCCCCACTCCAACCCCTTGAAGACCTTTCTTCAAGTAGTCCATGGCTGCCTGAGTGTCCCGTTCCCGTTCGTCAAATGGGAAAGGCAAATCGCGATACTGCAAAGCGGACATGGCCTTTTCCTTCAAATGTGCCCACTTGTTGAAGTTGATTAATGGCGGATCATGTTGCTCGTCAACATCCTTCTCCTTCTGCATTATGTCGTGGATATCGCGGAGATGTACAACTGTGGACGACAGCACGTTAGGTATAATGTAAGACTGAGGCCAGAAAGTGTGCACCATACGACGGAATACCACCTCTCGATCCAACTTTATAGTGCCTTTCTATACGTGTGGTAGTTGGAATCTAGTTTACTAGCTTCTGATAGTGGCGTCGTTCTTCAGGTAGCATACGCGCATGTGTGAAGAGATGGCCTCAGACTGTAAAGCCCCCATAATTGCCCCCAGAGATGAGAAATTGCAGATTGCATGACATTCCTGAGAACCAGAATAGTTAGCGATGACCATGCGTGACATATCCCAAAAGTGCGGGCTACTTCCGCGGTTTGGACAAAAAATTCCATTGTGAAGCACCTGGTTTCAACCTCATTTGGGGCTCCGTCGAGGTCCACGTCGAGGATGGATGGCTGAACCCAATTATTGATCCGTTGATTGAGATCAATCGCCGCCGTCAAGTTGGGAAAGAATGTTTGCGACTTGCCAGCATGAGCCATGTATTCACTTGGAAGAATATGCTAGTACATTTCTCCTTCTGGTCTCGCGAGCGCCATAGCCAGCTGACGTGGCGGACTGATCGTAGAAACATAGTCGTTCGCAGTTTGCAGTCTATATGACACAAAGAAGCAAGCCGTCCGTGATGGTTCTAGACGCTGCGACTGCGGCTGCAAACACGATGGGTCGGGCATCCGAACCTCCCGTTACACATCATTGTGCAGGGACATTCTTCATCGTCGTTATTCTATCCACACCTTAGGCCTTAGGGTTACCCAATAGCGCCTACATCTTCACACCCGCACCCGGACCAGGAATATAAAAACACAGGTGCACGCAAAGGCTAAGCCCGCAGTTCTGGGGACAGGAATTAGCCTATATGCGGGCCGTTCTCGTTCCCACTTCTGGTCAACCTGCCCCAATTCCCCTTCCACCTACGGTGACATGCGTAGGTGTATTATACGCACTAGTACAGACCGAGGTTTGCGGAAGTGATCCGCGGTTCCTCGCGAACGCTCCGTTCGGCGGTTGAACCGGAGATTGACTTGCTGATATTGTCAAGTACTGTCGTTCAATAAGGGATAGGTGCGAAGATCGGGGACTATCCGCGTCATGCGCGGACAGCTATGCCCGCGTTCTCTGGGTTTGGGTTTTATTGTTCTTATCATCTCTGTCGTTGTCGCTGAAAGGAGACAGTGATAGACGAGATGAATGAGCGGCATAAGGATTGTAGTCAGGTCGCAACAACCCAGCTCGATCATATGTAGATCATTTGTCGAATTTAAAAGGTCGATTTGTCTGGCTAGGAGAATCGTACTTCAAGGAATGCGAGATCTACAAAATACCCCGTGTAATTATAACAGCAGAGTCAGAGAAAGAATTCATGCCTGGTGTCCTAGCTCCCCAACTCTCCGTAATTTGAACCAGAGGATATTCAGCAAGTTTTCTAAGTTTCGGAGCGGTAGTGATTAGTTTTGTTATGTAAGGCTTTACACAGTGGATGAAACTTACAGGTATTCGGATGCGATCACCGTGACAATTTCCCAACTGCCTATCCTTCTGGCATAAACATCTTTTCATCGTCCGACATCGAAGAAATGATAATGCCTACTAAAACTATGTTCTGAACAAAGAACAACTAAGGAGTAAAAA
Source organism: Tricholoma saponaceum (assembly GCA_003313625.1). Classification (NCBI taxonomy): domain Eukaryota; kingdom Fungi; phylum Basidiomycota; class Agaricomycetes; order Agaricales; family Tricholomataceae; genus Tricholoma; species Tricholoma saponaceum. Next base: position 3,049 of record QLOJ01001522.1, on the reverse strand, counting down.
CATCCAATAATTTGAAGCCGTAACCTGGGATCCCCAGCCTTGCAAGGTGAGAAAACTCGCCAATCTCGAATCCAGAAGGGGGAAATTCAAGAAGTCATTGTACATAATTGAAGATCTAAAGCAGATAAATGGTGCGCGTTGAACGAATGCAGGTCACGTGAGCGAAGTCCGCACTGGTCGGCAAGCGACTGCGACTGCGTAGTTCTTGATCTTCACGTTTGCCCGGTATTAGTCCTGGTTTACTTCTTCATAATGTACGGAATACTTTGCCATATTCATCCTATTCTGACGCTCAGTTCAGACCAGGACATCTTGGGGACATGCCGCCCATACCTAATGTCGAAAGAGAGGGAACCATAGAAGCTCTCGTACAGTCCTACTCCATGATCATATTCTCTGAGATTGGTGATAAAACATTCTTAATCGCGGCTATCCTCGCTATGCGCCACCCACGAATGGTCGTGTTCGCTGGTGCAGTAGGTTCACTCGTTGTCATGTCGATCCTCTCCGCATCACTGGGTCACCTCCTCCCGACGCTAATACCGAAACAATGGACTCAGTTCGCGGCTGCTTTCTTGTTTCTTGTGTTTGGAACGAAAATGATGATAGAAGCTAGACAGATGAAAGCCGGGAATGAGAAAATGCAGGAAGAGATGAGAGAGGCGGAGGAAGAGATAGAAGACGACGAAGCGGGTCATGAAGGAGCTGGCGAAATTGGGGACTCCATACCGCTGGAAGACCTAGAGGCAGCGAAGCGGAGTTCGCAGGAATTATCGCATGGTCAGGCTTCACCGCCTACGAAAACGTTAAAATCCGGAGCTTCTTTTGGCGAGGGTCTGCGGAATTTTTTCAGTCTATTTCTTGGGCCTGTGTTTGTTCAGGCGTTTGTTCTGACATTCCTCGGGGAGTGGGGCGACCGCAGTCAAATCGCCACAATAGCTCTTGGGGCAGCACATGTAAGTTGGATGGAAAACAACCGTGCAATCCCATTACTTATGTGTCAATTGTAGAACGTGTACATTGTAACGCTTGGAACGATCGTCGGACATTCATGTTGTACTGCCCTGGCAGTTATTGCAGGAAGATATATCTCAACGAGGATATCTGTCAAACACGGTACGTTGCGTCAATATCTCCAATATACGAACGAAAATTAATCGCTCTGCAGTGACATACGGCGGTTCGGCGCTCTTTCTGCTATTTGGCATCATTTACCTCTACGAAGCAGTTACAATGTCTACAAACATGGAAATGTCGATATCCGTTAGCCCAGACATCCAGCCGTCTGGGCTATGATACCTTTATTTCATTTACCGTTAGTGCCATCTGCGATGGGATGGAACACCTACTCGGTCTACACATCGACTACGGTCCCACCACACTGGATTTTCCCAAAGGATTAGCGACCATGATACCCGCCCCCAAACGCCTTACAAGAAGACAGAATTGCAAGATGTTGTCGAGTGAAAGCGGGTGTTGATCATGACGGCTTCTGCCAACGACAACCAAGTTTTGGCATCAGTGTTAAGGAAACAGATGCCGGGTAGCATCCCGACAACTCCGACGCACCCGAGCAAGTTACTTCGTTTCATGTTCTGCATCCTGAAGCGGTCCATCATTGTCGTGGTCACCGCCGTTGACCAACTCTGATCTCTAATCCATCCCTTCAGCAACGCTCAACCTCAAATTATCCACATTACTTTTCACCTTCCTCCTTTCTCATTCTCGATATAGCAACACCAGCCAAAGAGGAGGCCAACAATACCAACCTAGAGACAGATGGATCTATCCAAGCACCAACTGATGCTCAGTCATCATCATCAACCCCCAGCGCGACGAATTACCCAAAGATGTTCAGCTCCTAGAATCTGCATCTCGTCCATGCAGCTTCAATCCTCTCCCATAAGTCCAGCTAATGAACTGAACTGCCTTGAACAGATCATCGCCTTGTGCTCCTACTCCTCTCCCAGAGTAAGAAGCGCTAGGTTCCCCTCACCCGAGAACCGCAGTGGCAATGGCAAGGTATGGATAGATCTTCTCATGCTCACACTAGACAAGGTGCTCACGATGACCAGCCAGGGCCCGAATCAAGTGACGAAGTTTTTTATTAGCGTTAGGTTGGTTTCTTCTTGACTATCGCATCTAATAGATCGTTTACTCACCGCCTTACGAAATGCAGACTTTTCTCAAGTAGATTGGCCGACCTGTTGATCAGGATGAATTACGAAGGCGGATTCAGGAGTGGGCCGGTTGTGATTAGTCCCGATAGAAAATGGAATATGTGCAACTTTACAAGCGCGTTCGAGTTCTTTGTGAGATTTGTTACCGGAATGTGCGATACCGATTCAACGTTCAACAGTCCAATCGGGACGGGTCGATAGAATATGATGGGTTGTACGTGGTGTTATATCTCGCCTAACTCTCCTCCGTTGACATGCGTTCCTAGGCAACTTTTTTTTCAGCAGGCGATAAGCCAAATATGTCAAACCTGCTTGCTGAGATTAAGAAATTTGTGCACTATGTCGTACGATAATCCCGAAATTTCTTGGGGGCCGTTTTTCATATCTGCTGACGCCGCCATTCCAGATTCTCATGATGGCATGACGAACGATAAGCAAGTGTCATTTACGGTGATGTAAACTCACAGTTACTACGCAAGGCTACGCCACAATTCGTAATTCACATTTCCTCGAGTCCGATGTTCGCTTCGGCATGAAGATCCTCAAGAGCCATACTCAGCTTCCGATCATAGTACTCTCATCCCTTCTCCTCGGCGTTGCATCGTACAGTAGCGAAACTATCTTAGTTGAAAGCCAACTCGACAAAATGTGTGTTCGGAGTCCTCTCGAGTTATCTATCAATCCCTCTCTTCCGCCCGTGAACCCTATCACGGCAGCTCTGCCCTTACATAACCGCACTCGACATGTAAACATTCTAGTAATTTCTACTTACATCAGCGGCGCGGCTCAGCTTCTTCCATTAACTCGGGTTCTAGATTTTATTTCGACGCGAATAAGGGCAATCGAATGGGGATCTTCCCTCTTCTTCG
>QLOJ01001514.1:0-13677 GCA_003313625.1 Tricholoma saponaceum | reverse complement strand
GTGATGCGAATCCCAGAAGGTCGGCAAGTAGTGTCGCGTCAGGCGAAGTAGATGGATTATCATCAGGATGAACGAGCGAAGAATCATGAGCAATCTTGCAGGATCCACGTTTGGACAGGGATGCGAGACTGATTGTCCATGTCGGAAAGAAGGATTGAATAACGTCCCTTGGTTCAGAGCTGCTTTGTAGGTTCCTAAGCGGGTGCCACGAGATTTCGCCACAGGTAAAAAAGCCGAAGAAGGTAAGGAAAAGTGCGAGGGGGAAAGAGAGGTTGTAGACGTATTGTACAGCCAGACATAGACTCGAGAAAGAAATGTCGGTTCCACTTCGGGCACTGAAACGCAGTAAGCATTACGAGTATCGAATTAAAGAGCTACGTACACATATCCCTGATTGGCAAGAGCGTTCAAAGCTGGGCATGGAGAGCGGCTGACACTTGCACTGGGTTTGATATAGGCATGCGAGATCGAAGGGAAAGGAGTGGCCTGGCGAGCTGGCAGGGTGAATGGGAACATCATATAGTCTGTGTTCTGTGAAGGGATATTCGCGTTGTTGGACTGACAGTAACCGAGTAACGGGTCACAAGGAATGCTTGAAGAGAAGTTGATGAGTCAACATGTGGAACTACGTTGAACATTTGCTCGGAGTCTCGGACTCGGTCGACTGCTTCACATACTATATCCGAGGATCGCAACTGCTTATGGTTGGTCGACAGCTGAGGCGAACGCCGGGGCCCAAGACTAAATAACACCAATCTCCTATATGGATGGCACTGGACGTTGACGGCACTGGCTGCGGACATCAATAAATAACATATGGCCGTAGTACCAATCTCCTTATCATTTAACAATTGGTGCATTCGGCCACATGCTACCTATCTTTTTCATCTGACAGAAGCAGGCCAAGGCTCACTAGAAGTTGACTGGACTCAGACTTCGTGAACGACAAGACGGCTTTGGCTTCTTGGCGTCCTGGGCGACTTCGGAGACTCCTCTTATACCCCTCTTGGCATTCGGTTTAACTCCCGCGCAAAATTATGAAATCCTTGGAAATGGACAAATTTGGTTCTCTCAGTCTTCTAAAGCCTTTCTGCCTAAGCTGTGAAAAATCTGAATGACACAACCACGGAATTTCGGCGTGCCATGCTTGTACACTTGTTGGGCCAAGGCGAGCGAGCCGATCGCGCTTGGAGGTTGTCAAACATCTGCGTAAACATGGTTCACCGAATCGGAAGGAACATAACTGTTCTTTTGGGGTATCCATATTTCGAGCGCTCGAGGCGAGCTTAAGTCGAGAGGTGTCAGTCTGTTGATCGACGGGATGGGATATGACTTATGGAGACGCTGATTTCGGTTATATCTCTCCCGAAGCAGACACGAGGGTCAACTGACAGAACAAGATGAGATCAGACTTACCGGAACACCGAAAGCACCTGAACCTTGCTTTTGACCAAACGTGGAACCTTGTAGGAGGCCAGGGAGAGGAAGATTGACCGGGGCACAGATTCCAATCAGGCCAACTGGTAAGTACCAGACTAAGATGCCCTAGGCATACTTGTCGTGAAAGACTGTGAGGTCGATCGATGACCTTGCGGTACCGAATCTATTCTCGCAGACGTGTTCAGTTCAGGGCCCACCAATTATAGCCTATGTATAGTAATAACACGTTCAAGGCACGTCTAGGGCAGCAAAGCTTGCAATCGGGCATCAGGGCACTAGTTTCCACTTGAACACAGATTATCAGTGATCAGCAGAGCAGAAGGAAAGCAAGAAACAAACTTGGAAATTAACAATGACATGGTACCATGATCACGGCAAATTGTTTGTATGAGATGCCTCATGGGAGAAGAGTCATCCGACCTTAGTGGGTGAAGCTGGCTGGTATACTCCGATACACCACTCTCTTAGTTTATCATGATCTATTTAATGTTTTTTGGGTTTGGAACGGTAGAATAGGGAACCTTAAACAATGGTTATGTGATCATGGGAGGCCAGACCTAGAGGCGCAGAATGAGACCCAGAGTCGCGCCTAAGGGAATTCCAAAGCGAACATTTGTAAGGGATTCCAAGCCAGCCCATGAACATGTAACGGCCAGTGTTCATCGGAGGACACTGGCACTCGGAGGTGGTACAAAGGGGAAACACGACGATTGATTGTTGCATGTATGCCTTAGAGTGATTGACGTCAGTTGTGGACGGAAGCTGTACACAATTGGAGTATACAGATGAACGGTACGCGCGCCACGAATGATGTATCTGTTGATGGGTGAGGGATTTACGCCGGCAACAAAACGTGAAAAGGAAAAGCTGATAAGAACAAATCGGGGAATCGTGAGATTGGTGTCCCAAATTAAACACCTGAATATGTGTCGCGTAGCATTGCGGCCGCAAGGGGGATCCGATGAAGGCGAAGCGTAACAGACACCGCATCCGCCAAGCTTCATTCACGGACTTGAAGAGCGTCTAAGGAATCCGAAAATGGTTCATAGGAAGGAGAGGCAGGAGAAGTAGCTATCTTCAATCAAGATTCTTTGGCCACTGTGGCATGTTGGTGGCATGACAGCTTGGAAGATAACTGGTTGGTGATACATAGATAAGTACTCGATAAGTTGGGAACGTGTGGGTGGCTAAACTGTCGGACGGAAATCCCGGGGACCGGATGAGTGGAACAAAAACAATTTAAACAAAAAACCAAATAAGGATCAATAGGAATACAGTTTATTTCAAGCCTTTTGCGATGGCTGGGTTTCTTTTCAACACCCACTTGTTCTTGTCTTTGTATATAATGGCTATGGCCTGCTAACACAAGTTTGTTCCCGTCTGCACTAGTCTCCTACTAGTGGGCTCAGGCTCATCAGCTATGCTGTCTCCCCGTCCGATCCTAAAACGTCCAACGACTTTTGGTGTTCCTCATCACGGCCACGCTCCTCATCACGCTGTCCATTTCCCCCCTTCCCCCTCCCTCACAACTCACACCTTCTCTGTCTACTCAGCCTCAGCTTATGACCGTTCCCCAATCATAGTTGCACCAAACTCTTGTGCTTTGCCAGAACGGGGATGCCCGGGCCGTACCTATAGTCTTGACGACGACCCTGCAACGCCTCAGATACCCACACAGCGGGGTCAGTATGGTGCTGGCGAGATGCACCCTCGCGCGTTCTATGGCGCGCATCGCTCTACTCCGGAATCCGCTACATATAGTCAGCCTCCACCTCTAATTCCAGATCTTTCTTCTTCAGAGTCTGAAGAGAGTGATGAAGTCACCAGTCCCCTTCCTGACTCTTCTTATGTCGCCATCCCATCCCATCTACATGGCCTCGCTATTCCTCGCGACAAATATGTTACTCATCCCTTCGATGGCACATACGCCACATCTCCTGCGCTCTCTTTCCTCCCACACCCTCCATCCCCACCTTCGCGCTCCGCATATCCATATAGACTTTCTGTTCCCGACGATACCCAAGACAAGAAACCTAGACGTCACCGGGAAAGAAAGCACGAGGGTTCTTATGATCTTGGACGGATACCAAGTGGCCCTGCTGATGTGCAGCAGGGTATAACGTTGAAGAAGGGCAAGAAGAGCAGGGTCTCTGAGTTGACCAAGTCGTTGTCTTCCCGTCACATCACTTCCAATTTTCGCGTCGAAGATGATGGCTGCTTGGGAGGTTTCTGATCACGCCGATGCATGGACATATAGTAAACGAATCACTTCAGCGTAATCCTCCCCTTTATACCGTTACATTATCATCTCTCTGATACCCTCTATCTTGCCAGTTCTCTTTATTATCTGTTACTTTTCGCATTATCAACATGTATCATTACCACGCATAGACATTATCACATTTCGATCCGTTCATTCAAGCTCTTCGCCCAGTTGATAGATAGCACCGATCGCACCGATCGTGCTTCATTTACACAGCTTTCAATACCCTGCCAAGCCAGTACTAACCTCGGGGGTGTGATGTCGCGTCTATCGCAGTCTTTGAACTTTAGCATGGCTTTCGCTACATGGGAGAGACACAAACATGCATGGTGTGTGGAAAGTAATGCTTGAATGCACTTGCCACTACGGAGGCGACAGATACGAAGTAAGACTCAGACAGGCAGGAGCGACCCAATTGGAATCCACGCTTCTTCTATATATGGAAGTTCGAAGTCTATTGGACGTCGATGACAGTCGATGACCATTTGGTTTGTCTGGATAGGATGTGCTCAACCGCATGCCTGAAAGATCTACTCGGAGAACACATCTGCCGGTCAGAGTCTAGCCCACTGTACGTAGCCCACCACGGTCGGAAGACACGTTGCCTGGCTTCTGCCGGTGTCTTAATGAATGGTGCAATTCTATCGTGAATTTAATTTTTCTGGGTGCCTCGGGTTTTCCCCTGTTTTCTCGCGTCCCTTCTGCCTCAGGGTCCCCATCTTCCAAGCCTATGTCAGGATATGCCACTGATATGCCTTTAATCGGCTTTCAGGGTACACCGACCTTCATCAGCCCCCATGACATGCCGCTATGTCGTATCAATACCTGTGATATCATAGATATCGGACTTAAGGACATCGGAAGCTGATTGGTGTCTGTAGTGACGATTACCAGAACCTCCAGTTTCACTGCATTGGAGCCCAAGAGTAGGACGCCGCATGTTACTAGTATTAGGCTAACATCTCTTTGTCAGGAAATGAGCGGCAGACTTTACCCTCACTTCCGAAAAGGCGTGTATTTTTCTTAGTGATTATCTTTCGTTGTTTGTGCTGGAGGATGAAGGCACCATCCGGCTTCAATTGCTACTATCAAGGGTGTTGAACTACACTCGGCCGATTTCTTCAGATATTTTTGTTTCATTTATGTAATTTTTTTGAAAGCAAGTCGAACGTGCGTTGATACACGCGTCTCAAGTGCGTTGATGATTTCAGGCGCGTCGTCATCACGTGTTCTCGCTTGGCGTATTCCGTTAATATTTTCTGACACGAAGGATCAAGCTTTTCGAAAAATTTCGGGGTGTGAGCGTGTCTTCCTGCAGCTGGAATTCCAAGAAGTCGAACACATATATCCCGGAATTCTTTCATTTATCAAGATCATTGATATACGTACTTATTCCAACATCCTGGTTTGACCCTGCAGCCCTGCAGCATCCAAATCCACTTTACCTACCACGGGTTTTCGAGCGATGGCTTCCCGAAGCACTGAGTGTATCGCCGTCGGGCCCCGGGTTGGCACTGGCGACGAGTACGAAATCACGTGTAGGATAATACCAGACTCGGAAGTAAACTACTCGGAATCGTACCATCGCCGCAATCGCCTCATCTTTCATTCTGCCCACATTCTACAAACAAAATGGTGAAAGCTGTCGTCCTTGGAGCTGCTGGTAAGCGGCCGTTCTTTTGTGATCTTGTTAGATCAGTTTAGCGATGAACGATCTCCAGGCGGCATCGGCCAACCTCTGGCACTTCTTCTCAAAGCCAACCCGCTTGTGACTGAGGCGTGTTCTGCTGATTTTACATAAATGTACATGGAACTAAAATACGATGAAGCTCGGGCTTTATGATATCGTCAACACCCCAGGAGTTGCAGCCGATCTCGCCCATATCTCCACCGCCGCCAAAGTAGAGGGTTACCTCCCTGCCGATGACGGCCTCAAGAAGACCTTGACTGGCGCAAATATTATTGTGATTCCCGCCGGTGTTCCTAGAAAGCCTGGAGTACGTCTCCGATTTTGAATTTAACCCGTATCCTAACGGCTGCCTCAGATGACAAGGTGAGGTCTCCTTGCTACAGTTCATTTACCATTGGATGTTAATGATATGGCCCAACGGGAAGAGATGATTTGTTCAAGGTAAGTTTCGCATCTTCATAGGGCCCACGGATTCTGACTGTCCTCGTTTCAGATCAATGGAGGGATTGTGAAGGACCTGGCGACTGGAATTGCAAACTTCGCCCCCAAGGCGTTCGTCCTTGTGATTTCCAACCCTGTCAACTCAACCGTCCCGATTGTCGCTGAAGTGTTCAAGAAACACGGAGTATATGATCCTAAACGGTGCGCGACCTATCACCGAGCTTGGCCAGTATTACGCATTTTTGATTACGACATATAGTATCTTTGGCGTAACTACGCTAGACGTTGTACGGGCATCCACATTTGTGGCTGAGATCCTCGGAAACCTCTCACTCGCCAAAGACGTTGCCGTGCCGGTTGTTGGAGGTCACAGCGGTGTCACAGTTCGTCTTGATATGCCTATTAAATCAACAACCTTATGTTTGTCCTTCATAGATCGTTCCCCTTCTTTCCCAATCTTCCCACCCCTTACCCAAACTCTCAACGGCAGAGTATGAAGCCTTGGTGAAGCGCATTCAGTTTGGTGGTGATGAAGTTGTCAAGGCCAAGAATGGCGGTGGCTCAGCCACCTTGTCCATGGCCTACGCTGGTGCTGAATTTGCTGACAAGGTGATCCGTGCATTCAAAGGCGAGAAAGGCATAGTTGCGCCCAGTTTTGTCAGTTTGGAGGCAGACCCCGCTGGACATAATGCCCTCAGAAAGGATCTCAGTCAAGACCTTGAATTCTTCTCATCAAATGTCGAACTCGGGGTATGCCATCTCCCTTTAGGTTCGTTATCATTGATTTAAAACTACCTGTGCAGACTATGGGTGTCGTGAAAATCCACCCGTTGGGCGACATTACTGCCGAGGAGAAGGCTCTAGTTAGCGCTGCCATTCCCGAGCTTGCAACTAACATTCAGACCGTGCGTAACCTGACTTGCAATCTGTTAAGAATCTGGATTGATATCTACAAATCGTAGGGCTCTAAATATGTTCTCGACAAGTACAAGGAGGAGGATGGAGAAGGTCCATCGAAGCTCTGATAAGAGACATAGTGTATTATTTCCATCGTTCGTGCACGGTGTTGTATTAGAAGTAGAATTGTGTATAACGTAGAGATACATATCGTTTGTTAAGACGAACTGCATTTGATTAACTTGAATGTCAAATGGGAATAGAGTGGGACATGTGGACTGATAAAGTGTTTGGCTGTACTATGCAACGGCATCATGACATCACGAGGTATAGCACATGATTGACGTGTGGCGTGAGAAAGAAAGGATGTTTGATGACTTTTCTGGGTCACAAGGCTGAGGGTCACGACCGTCGTGACCTTTCACGTTCCTCATCCCCCCTCGCCTCCTCCTCCCCCTTCCTCCTCCCCCTGCCTGTTTTCCCATTCAATCATATTCCATTCTTACCAGAACTCAATAAACTTAGTTGACTCTGATCCCAGTCTTCTCTCTCACTCAAATATCTTGCCACATTTTTTATCCATCTGTATATCGCTCCCTGCACACTCAGTCAGTAGGAAGTCACTCGACTACATTCTATATTTTTCTGACGTCTTCGTTATGCAATTGCATAAATAATCCAATCAAACCAAACATTTCTGTCACAATCCAGCAATGGCGCCTTCCGCACCTACTACGCAGAACCCTGCCTTGTCTCATAACGCTCCCAATGTAGCATCCCAACAATCAGCACAAGTTCAGCCGCAAAATACTGGAGACATACTGGCGAATGCAGGGCTCAGCGCGCAGCAGCTTATAGAGTTGCTCAGAAATATCCCAGCTCACTTGTATAACAAGGTATATATTACATCTCGTTTTCATTATTTTCCCGCTTCCGCCTCGTTTCACGTTCTTGTGTATTCGCGGTATTACTTCCTCCCGACGAAAGCACTTTGATCGTTAATTAGCCACACGTGACGGTGTCGCGACGCAGAGCACGAGCGTTTCGATTACAGTCACGGGGAGGTTTCTTTGCTTCATCATCTACGACAGGGGCATCACTGACCTTCCAACAGACCTCAGAACAAGGCAAGGAAGATGCTGCACAAACTCTTTCCAACCTTGCTCAAACCCCTTTTCCTGCACAAACTCACCTCCCAGTTCAGCAACATCCCTATCCAGGTCTTCAGCAGCCTGGGGGCGGCGTTCCCGGCATCAACGACCCTGGCCCATCCTCCCACCCTCGAGGCCCGCCTAACCTCGGACAGCTCTCGACAGTAGCTGTGTCGGCCCCTCCTGCGCAAGTGTCAAGGCAGCTTCCAGTTCAAGCGCAAGAGGCCGAGGAGGGCGACAACTCCATAGGGCAGAGTGCATCTGTAGGCAAAGATGAATCACCTGGTTTGACAACTGGTACCACAAGCACAAGAAGGGGAGGTAGAAGTGCCACAATGGGGAGTGACGAGTGGACTCGACAACGAAAAGATAATCATGCAAGTACCTGCCTCCCTCTTCATGATATTCGTGTTGATTTTTTCTCTTTTTCCTAAATCAACAGAAAGAAGTTGAGCGCCGACGCCGTGGCAACATCAACGAAGGAATTAATGAGCTGGGGCGAATAGTGCCCAACGGTTCAGGCGAAAAAGCGAAGGGTGCCATCCTCTCACGAGCCGTGCAATACATCCACCATCTAAAGGAAAACGAGGCCCGGAACATTGAAAAGTGGACGCTCGAAAAATTGTTGATGGATCAGGCGATGGGCGACCTGCAAACACAGCTCGAGGAAATAAAGCGCTTCTATGAAGAAGAACGAAATATACGCCAGCGGCTGGAGAACGAACTTCAGGCGCTGAGGAGTGGTATGCATCACGTCCCGATGGGTCAGAATCAAGTTCAGGGTCAGGGAATGAGTGGAAAGGAGAGCGAGGGCCTGAAGCGGGATTCGGCGGAAGGGGAAGGAGATCGAGATGGGAAGAGACAGAGAACAGAGTAATGTGTGCTTTGGTTGAGGTTTTTTTTTCTTTCTTGCTCCAGTTCCCACCTTCGCAGTTCTCTCACCTGTATCGGTAAATATTCGAGCTCTCTCCATCGCTATCTTTTTTGTCTTGCTTTTTTACCTCGTTCTTGGTTAATATTGAAAATGTATTCAGTATGATGGCTGGCTTCAAAGAATGGATGAATACTTCTTGTAGTTTATCGGAAATTTTGTTGCTGTCCTACCCTCCAAATTTCAAACCGTAGATGCGTAGATGGATAGGATAGATATGTTATTTCGTGCGAAGAGACTTACTTCGTTTTCATCAGTGGTTAGTGTGTCGGCAAACCCGTCAAGCTTAAGATGCCCCGATAATCGGTGCTGGTTCTCCATGTAGAGCCTAAAACTGGTATTGGGGCACCCTCCACACCTATAGTATGGATGCAAGTCTCTGCACCTGGGAGATCACGATATAACAAGAAATCGCCGTAGACATTCTTTCATTATCATCAACCCTGTTTAACCTGAAATTACGTATAACATTGCCCACCTTTCCCAAGACATTCAAGATTACATCAGGAATCTGAAGCAAAACTTACTCGTGCCTAGGCTTATGGCCGGCACTGTCCCAATCGATTAATCGGCGCGCTTATCACTGACGCTCCCCGTTGCCTCATTGTATTTGGTCGCGAGACGGTCGAATTCAGCAGCCTGCTGCGAAGCTTGTTTTTTCAGGGTGACTGTTGGGAAATGCAAGTCAAGACCCGTACAGAAAGCTGGAGAGGCTCTCGAGGTGTACTACTCACCGAAATCCCTTTCTTCTGCTTCTAGCGCCGTTATTTTCTTCTTCAGATCTGCGATCTCTTTCTTGGCATCTTCAGCCTGCACACCTGAACCCCGAGACTGGGACGCCGTCTGCTTGGATGAATTCAAGTAGGGCAATATCAATATATGGCGAATAAAAAAGGAGGCATGCCAACCTCTTTCTTTAGTTTCGCGTATTGCTCTTGGGAGTGAATAAGGTCGAGAATGATGTAGAATGTGCGCGTGAGGACCAGTGAGAGGAAGAGTGTGAAGCCTGTCAGATATGTATTTCGCTGGGAGCTGAGAGCAATGTCGGTCAGTGCGTAGGGAAAGTGTATTGGTGCTACATACTAAAACTTTCTGGCAGCGAGACCTGTTTCAGTTCTGACATCCTGCTGTCCTGCCTTTGCGAGATCCGATTCTGCAGTGACACGCAACATGCGCTGTAGCGCATCAACAAAAAGTATCGCCACAAATCTAATGGCAATGTTAGCATCTAACATTGGGGCCAACATAAAGAGCAGACATGAAAGAGATTTTCAGCCCATAGGCGATCTTGGCGACTACGTAGGACTCGGACAGAAAGCGAAAGAGTTTCTTTCTGACGGTATAAGGAAATGGGGCGACGAGAATACAGAAGGTAACCATCTAAAGAACACATCAGTTTGAAAACGTGAAAACATGAAGCTAACACCACCTCTGCTGCGAGCAGCATGAATGTAAGACTGTAGCTAATAATTCATCAGTAGGTTAGCAGGAGGAGTATAGGAGGCTTGCATACTAGATTGTCATTGTTACGAATGTTGAGGGAGTATGGTCGAGTAGTGTGTGTCTGCGGTTTTAAATGATAGTCACGTTTCTGGTGACGTCGGTACGGAGTCGACACGTAGGTCCTAAAAATAGTTCTCCTTGTAGAAATACTTCCGATGTTTCCAACTTTTCTTGGAAAACGCAAGGACAGTGACTCCCTGATAACTCCTGACGGTTTCTCGAAGCTTAGCTTGGACCTACTAGCATCCACTGGACGATCTCAGATGTTGTACAACTTGAACTCCAACAACAAATGCACCTTATATACATTGTATTATGATACATCTGACAGGCATCGCCCTTTCTTTCTCTGCGATTGCCGCGGTGTACGTCCTATGTTCTAGAATAGGAACCTCGATTTCATTCCGAAAGACGATAAACCGGGGAATATAAAATCTTGTCTTGTTCGTCAACCATCGTAATAGCAACACCCACCCTTGATAGAATCAATGGATCTGCTCTTTATCTTGGTTTCGCATTCATTCATATATTCTCTCAATAAAGGGCGGGAAAGCCAGTACGGCCGCTTCTCCCTTCGCAAGCCGGACTCGGAAGCAAGTAGTGTGAATAGCGTGATACTCACACAAACGCATCCAATAGTTGTCGATTAGTATTCAGTATTAACGTCCTGGACGTACGCTAACGAGCTTTGAGCACGTGGATCATATGGATGTCTGGAAGTAAACTAAAACGCGCCAGAATCCCGTGTCAGGTGGTCGAATGAATGGGCGGAAGATAATAAGTATCTTTCAGAATTCGTCTGTGTGTGGTATCCTTACATACCTCAGTGCCAGTGTGTGCGAATCCGATTATGTCTGACTGAAATAAAATATTGTTCGCTCGGAAAGAACCGACGATTAATTCTTCATTGAGGATTAGGCAGGCGACCTGGAAATCGATATTGACAATTCCAGTGTCCTGTCCCGGGATGGATTCACTTCTCCATCAGTTTTCTGAAAGATTATTAATTATGTAACTTGTCCCCGTATACTGATTTTGACTCTTGTTCAAAGTTTTTGCGTCAACAGCAATAAAAACCTATTGAGCGATATAAGTCGCCAAACGTATCACCTAGGATCCATGGACTGTTGGACACGGCCTTGGGGGTGGGTCTCTTACGTTCTCGCGGTCATTACGAGAGGACGGTTTTATTGGAATGGATCTCTGATTGGTCAATCAGATGCTCTTCTCATGGTACCGATCTCACCCATTGAGCTGAAGGAAATACAGAACCAACCCTAGCCAACCCCAGTGAAGGAAAGTCTCATAGCCTGTAGATACAGACGAAACCAACAGAATGTTCCACGTTTCTAAGGAATTACAAACGATCCACGGATATATCAACTGAACACGTCGTCCATCCACCTTTTAAGTCTCCTGTCGACAAGCCATTTTGCAGTACATCTCAACACGCCCACCTGAGTTAGAGCAGCATGATACTCAGGGTTCTTTTCTTTGTCTAAGAATGGACGACATTGAGATCGGCTTGCCAACTCATAAATATGTCTTACCTCCTCAGAAATACCACAGAGTCGCTTGCTCTCTTCTCGACTCTCAAGCCACCACGTGTTATCTGGACAAAACCGGGGATCCTCGCACCCATCGTAGTCTAGCCAAGGTGGATGACCTGCTGCCAGGATCGCAGGCTGAATGGAGTGAAACCCCCAGTCTACTATGCCGCAGATCCTACCAGACTCATCAATGAGGATATTGGAAAAGTTAGGATCATCATGCACAAGACCGATTCGGAGGAGAGGCGTAGGAATGATCTGCAACAGGAAATGAATGTGGGCCTCGAGTGCGCTGAGAACGGTTGTAGCACGCCCTAGGCCGGTGCTATCTTCGCCAATAAATTTCGAATTCCGTTCAAAAATCAAAAAATTCTCCAATGTCACAAAATACTCTATCCAAAATGACGGAGCCCAAACTTTGGTATGACACCTGGAGTGCTGAGACTGGAGTGCTGAGAGACAGGCTGGGCACAAGAGAGCCTATCTTCCTCCAGGCTGAACAATTTAAGCATGAAATCGGCGTAGGAGGACATCAACTGCTCTTGTGAGATCCATGAGCCACAACGGGCTGAACTTGGATTATCTGTACTTTAACAGCAGCTGGTAGATCGCCGTAAAGGTTAATGAGCATTGATCCCGGTATCTTGTTCATAATACTGAAATTTGACTTGACCAGCGTGGCATGGTTGCCTCGAGCGACATGGACTTCGAGCAGACGGGGGACACTGATGTCCGAATACACCTGAAGCCATCGCAGCAGATATGTTTCACTATCAAACTTGCGATCTCTCCACTATTGTTCGTCGGGATCCACTGGGTTCAAGCGACGTACAATGATGCTTTCAGAATTGCAAAGCTGACAAGGAGGGTCTACGGGAAACTATAGCGTTGGGTTTGGCGTTTACTGTTATTCAAGAAAATGACGTGCTAAATTGGTACCGTTTGATAATAAACTGGCAAAGGTTGCCTTACGGTGTAATAACCCTCCAGCAGGGTTGATTGGTTCTCGGATGCTTGTGTCGTCCAGATTCTCCAGATCACCAGCAACCCACTATCTGATGGAAATGGGAACACCCTCCAGCTTCTCAATGTCATCAGATTTGTTCCAGAATGGTAACAACGACATGGTAGCAAAGATAGGGCGTGGACAAACGCTCAACAAGTGACAACTTGAATTCCACATAGCGGACGTTCACCGGAATCTGCAATATCGAGGCTCAAGGAACAGACAAACTGGGAACTGAAACCCAACCTTCCCTCCTTCGATTTGCCTTCGACGCGGTACGGGCCAACGGTACCTAAGTTGGAAGCAGCCTGAGGAGCCTGAGAATGCATGGCATAAGTAACATATAACATTGTAAGCCATACCTGACAATGTCCCTGGCAGATTCTGGTGGCGAGGGGCGTAGCTTATACAAGAGTCAAGTTCAACTAAACTTGTGGGTGCAGGCTATGAGGATATCATGTGATTGAACATATGTTACAAACTTGTTGTCGGAAAACTTGACCCCACTGGCAAGACATCTGGTGCTTTCTGTGCTCATCTTCAAACCAGGGCTCAGGAACTTGACACTTATTTCAAGGTGGAAGTTGAAGATAAGAAATAGACCGTCATAGGGTTTAGATGAATACCAAACCATTTACACACTCTCGGCCTGCAAAGGAACAAGGACTGTTGCTTCTTCGGCTTCAGTCGAAAGGAAATCGGTATGTATCCTGGTTTACATAACTTTTTCAGGTGACTTATTCTCAAGAGTATGTTTACTAGTACTGGATGATTCGGAATCAGTACTCGTCTTGCATTTCATATT
>QLOJ01001509.1:0-13676 GCA_003313625.1 Tricholoma saponaceum | reverse complement strand
TACATATATAAGTGTTATCTACCAAAAAAAGCGAAGGGGAAGGGTGCAGAATGAGTGGAATAGTGAGCTCGTCGAGGGGGATGATGAGCGCGACGTGGCGCGGCAACGTTGATGGCAACGTCGGAAGTAGCCGAGTGGCCCATCATGTTGATGTTGTTGTGCCGAGCTTGATTGCTGATTTGATCTCTTATCATTATGTTATCTATTGCTTACATGATATCAAAGGGCGGGCTATGTTGGGCGGGCTCGGCGGGATACCTTACATGAGTTGAAGTCAATGATATTGAAGGGTCATATTGACGGGTAAGGGATATTAGTGGATTTACTACAAATGAGTGGGCGTGACGTGATGGGATCATGTCAACTGATATGTGACTTACTGTGGGAAGGTTAGGTGGTTGAAACAACCTTCGATTAATTTTTTTATGGCCATATGCAATATCTGCTTCACGGATGGTAGGAGAATTTGGTGTTGAATTTCGCAAGTAATAGGTAGGAATGATTGTAATCTACTCAATGAGACTGGTCAGAACCCAACTAAACATTTGCCCCTTCCGAGTACGAGAATGTATGAATGCAAGAAAAGGAGCTGCCATTGACATACACTGTGACCATATTTTGTTTGAAGATGGTGGGAAGACATCGGCCTCGAATATCACAAGTCATAGCTAGGAAACAACTTGGTTGAGTAGAAGTGATGTTAGGATCCTTCTCATCTCACCTGGCATGTCTGACAGTGAAGTATAACTGTATAACATGCCATGTGATTCCCTTGAATGGAAATAAGTTCTGTATTTATCAAGTTCACGTGAGCAGTGCGTCTCAGTGCCTTAGTGGCCCACACTGGCAGGACCCACTACTAAAGTAGCGGGAATATATCAAAGTAAAATCGAATGTTACGCCTGGCTCGTTGTACTATAGGCGTAGCTGATGGAGGACAAGAGGCCCCTAGTAGGCTGTCCCATGCAGGATGTTGCCTGGGGCTCAGTTATGTGCACAACACAGTTGAGCTCCTCCGGATCTTGGCCTGCATTGCATTCCAACTGAATTGATGACTGCACCACCCCCTCTGCCTGATCGTGCTCAGCTATCAAAATCGCACCTCTTACCGAATCCCATAAACCAGCCTGCTCCTTCAGGGCCTTTCTCACAGTTTGCATATGTGCAACTTGTGTATGCCAAGTGTACGTGTACGTGTGTATATGATTTGGAACGCATCAAAGTATTACAATATGCATGAATATTTTTGAAACTGTTCGGTCTCTACTCGATTCAATGACATGTGATTTTGACTGGGGCTTTACCGTTGCTTAGCCTGCACCCAGCACCGACTTGGAGGTAGCAGCAAATAATTTATTTGCTGAATTATTTGCTGCTACCTCTGAGTCGGTGCTGATTATGTAATGCAGTATAACCTAATATGACCCACGTGACCCACTTAACCACCATAACCCATTAAAATCGACACTCAGAACTGACATTAAGCTAGCTACCAAGTCTCGGGATCAGTTCAATTATGTAGTTTACATACCTAAGCAATAGATTTTTCACATTAGGGCCCAGTATACTAGCTGAGAGGTAGTGATAATCTGCATATAATCTAGGTGAGGTTATAATGCCATCCGGAAATTTCCGACGCAGCGGACCTGGTCATTGAAGAGTCAGATGAGTCTTCAATACCATTCTCAGCTCACGAGAACCGCCACAACCCTAGAGAACACTTTCAAAGGGAACTCACAATTGAAACATCGAACACGCATGTGATTACTGTTACATCCCGTTCCAGCAACTCGGACCTCCGTCGGATCTCCGACGTTTCTCCGCCGATATTACTTAGTGAAACTTAGCATAGCATTGGTCTCTTAGTTATGAACTTATATTATGTTACCTTAGAGATGACACCATTACTAGCTACTGCCTCGGATATAGCCCGGACTCCGTAGTTACTGTCGGTATCCGATCTAACTCTGCCCACTAGTATAAAACCTAGCTACTTCCATTTGTATTCTTCAGTTCGTAAATCAACCAAGTTTACCCATCTCAACCTCTTGTCATTCCCTCTGTCTTTCGGACTTCCCTTGGAACTCCGATACTACTTCAGTTTATTACCTCCTCTATCTTTCAGACTTCCATCGGAACTCCGATATTTCTTCCATTTACCTCTGCCTAGAAATTAGGACACTTGACGAGGTGAAGGGCACAACTTCTTATAAGTTGAAGCCAAGTCCTTTCTGATACCCCGTCGGACTTCCCGATATTTCCCCGATGGACATCCGCCCTCGAGTTCAGTACTTAACAATTACTGTAGCCCTGATGCACCATCGCAATTACCACCTAGGATCTCAAACTTAATAATGGTTATGGAAGTTCTCGGGGCAAACAAATGGACACAATAGAAGAGATACTGAAGAGGACTTGCTAACAACACATCTACGCCATCTCCAACCATGGATGTTTAAGCAATTCACTGGCAGAAGGTCGCACCTCCTGGTTTAAGTGTAAACATGCAAGTATGAAAGACGCAGCGGAGGCTGCTTCGGCTTCCACAAGACCATAATTCTTCAAGGTGTTCTTAAGCGTTGTTGGGAATAGTTTGTTGATGCACAGTAACTTCCCTGGAACAAAAGGTCAGAACAGTGAGATTGTCTCCGCTAGAAATGGTGTACAGACCGCTCTCATCAAAATATTCATCGCGTTTCATAGACTTCACGAGGATTCTGTCATCAAAATTCTCGGCTGTGAATTCCATCATCTTAGCCAGGTGATCATCTTCAAGACGCCATGTTGGGCCTCCCTGTGGGTCAAACAGCCAGTGCCCAGTGAGAAGCTCAAAGGTCTGCATCTTCAGTTGTATAAATAGATGATCCATAGGATTCGGGACGAACCATGCAGCCAACCGACCATACGTCTGCCTTGGTTCCATACTCAACACTGAGGATAACTTCTGGAGCACGTAGCATGTATGCATTGATCGTTCTCGTTGGAGATTCTGTTTCCACCCATTGCGCTACAAATAACAGAGAATCAGTGTTGGGCTTGAAGGACGCAAAGGCAATGCTTGCCTTTGCTGAAATCCGTAAAACAAACTGAATACCTTTCCACAACTGAGCCTGGATCAGCTGAGTCTGGATCGTACCATCGAAAAGGATTGTGGTCGGAAGGTGTCTGGATAGTCTCCGTTGCTACCTCATCAGTAAAGAGCAGCTTGACGTCTGTTTCGGAGGGAAAAAAAAACATGAATTGTGTGACCACAACCCCTATGTACTTGACCTGATATGTGATGTGGCTGACCTGTATGCATAACGTCTCCGGAATGCAATCGAACCAATGATTCTACAACCTGAAACACGATGATTTTAAGTTTTCGCAGTTCCAGAAATTTCGAGGGCGCTGAGAGGCTGAAACTATTAATACTTCCTCCAAAAACAGGAAGAACTAAGCAAAGATGTTGGCCATGGGGTCCTTCCATCACAAAGAATTCATGAAGGCGAGGCAGAATAGGCATCTTGGTTGATGAGATGATGGATTGCATGACAGACAACTCAGTAAGGTGACCATAGTGATAACCTTTCGTAGCGTGAACGGTTAGAATTTGGATCGCGCAATAATCTGGGCTCTCTTCCACCCTAAAGGATACAAATGTGGAGGTGAGCAAGGACAAGGGTTGGTCTGTGAGAACTGATAGACGTACCAAGAATCCGAAGCTAACCAAGTAGAAGAAAACTGCCCACTCCCCAGCTTTTTCAGAAGTTCATAGCAAGAGTTCCTGAGCAGCATCCCAATGCAAGCGGGAAAGAATCTGAAGCCCTCATCCCCAGATGAGGCCAGTGGCTCCTCAGGAAACGAGAGGGTGGTCGGACACTTGGAAACTTCTTGTGTACTCTGTCCTTCAGTTGAAAACCCTGAGATCCAACTATATGGTGTGAAGCACGATGAAACGCACCAGAATTGCATACCAGGGCTGAAAAGAAGTTCAAGTCGTGACTCTTGCTTAGTAATTCCCGCTACTTTAGTAGGGGCGCTCAGAGTAGACGCTTACTTTTGCTTACTTTTCGCTTTTCCTTGGTTCGCTGGTTGTCTTGTGCCTCTATGACATTCCACGTGACCAATCTTTATCACATAGTGTAGATAGAGTTCACATTCTCCAGCTACAATGACTCGAAGGACATATCATCAACAAGTCCTACGCAATTACTTGATGCACATGATGCTACATGACATCATTCTTGGTTGATTGCAGAACTATTAGCGTATCGATTGAATTTAGAGTAGATAAACGAAGGTATATATAAAAGTATACTATGGAAAATAATTCCTTGTGCGAGTCATTAGGTATCGTCATCAGATGGAAGTCCCTCATCTGTCTCAATATCCCAAGGGGGAGATGAGGAGCGAGTTCGAGCCCTCTTTGACAGTTGACCAGAGGTGGATGACTTGTCGTCCAATGCTGCCAACATCCTGATTAACTTGGACTTGGTATACACACCCAGTTCGTGGAGCTGAATGAGCTGTTTGCATTCGTCAATTAGGAGGCAGTGATGGGCCTGATCATTTGCAGCTGTGGCACGCTGACTAGCAGCTTCCATATTTTGACTAAAGCTAATTAGATGGCAAAGCATCAAAAAAAAAAACAGGTCGTCTTACCAAGTCAAGTCA
This sequence comes from Tricholoma saponaceum, assembly GCA_003313625.1. Lineage (NCBI taxonomy): Eukaryota > Fungi > Basidiomycota > Agaricomycetes > Agaricales > Tricholomataceae > Tricholoma > Tricholoma saponaceum. The sequence goes on along the minus strand of QLOJ01001509.1, from coordinate 9,020 downwards.
ACCATCATTTCTTCAAAACTACGTTTCGCTGGAATCTTCTTGATATTTGCTCTGGCAGTCTCGACCATTTCAGCCAACTTGAAGCTTGAGGGCTTGGGAGCTTGGCATCCAGCTGAACTTGGAGTGACAGTAGGTGCAGATGCTGTGTTCATAACCAGAGTGAATGGAGCAGTGGCAATAGCAGTAGACTTAGAGGGAGAAACAGTAGGAGCCTCAGAAGGAGGAACAGTGACGGCAGGGACAGGGGAGTGGGAACTGGAAATTCGGAGGCAGGGATCAATCTGGTCATCTGTAATGGCGTGCACAGGCTTCGAGAGTGGAGCTTTTAAATGCACAACCTGGTGGCCCTCAGGTCCAACACCAGTAGTGATAGCAGGGGGGATCGTGTTGGGTCGCGATGAGTGCATGTAATGGAGCCGTGCAAAGAACAGAAATAGTGTTTTAAGGTCCGGTCCAGTTCGGTTTTTTGACTTCCAAATGGGGCAACCGCAACCGCAACCGGTTTAGGACCGACCCAGATATTGGGGGGACCGAACCGGACCACCTAGGACCGGTCTTTTTCGGTCCATGGACCGAAAAAAGACCAGTTTGGACCGGTTTTTTGGTGTAAAATTTATCGTACAAATATAAACCATTTGTATCTTAGTTATCATTACCTGGAACTTTGGAAGGCTTATAGGCCATGATAGAGTCTGTAAATACCTACCATTTGATCCAATTTTTAAGAGATTTGATGAAGATTTGGTGTAGCTATGACCAAAACTGAATTACATCTCCTAAAGACTCGGGCAAACATTATGTGACTACCATAAATTATGTGATGCATACCATACATTGATGGATGGTAAGCATATTTGCCTACCAAAAACCTCCATATCCAAAAATAAAATGAAGCAAAATGATGAAAATTTAAGTGAGTTCAAATCAAAGTTGTTCTGGTACAAGTTGCACAAAAAAAATAGTTGTACCAAAATGAATTTGGTCATATCTTTCTCAATTCTCAACCGTTTTTGATGAACCAAGGGTCAAATTAAAGGTAATAATCATGGCTACAAGGGTACGTAACCCACGTGACCGTCCAACCGGTTGCAACCGGTTTAAACCGGTCTTTTATCGGTCCTACAATATTTTTGAAAATGAAAGACCAGCAACTGGACCGAAAAAGACCGGTCCATAAATAGACCTCTGGTCCGGTCCTAATCGGTCCAGTTCAGTCCAGTTTCAGTCTTTTTTTCGGTCCTATGGACTGGACCTTTAAACACTAAACGGAAACCCGCCCAAAATTTGATCTGCAACTAATCAGACAATTAAAAAAATAGCATCGCATAACGTACCCCATAAGTTTTTGTATTCCTCGCTCGTTGTATGATCTGGGCCAGTAGCAGGTACTAGTAGCACTTGAGATACTTGTTGACATCATCACTGGCATCCTGATCGAAGTTGTCCTCATCACGGAGGCCACCACCAGTTTGTTGGAGAAGCTTGACTTTGGCCTTGTACATGGCAGTGAGACTTTCATCTCAAGAATCAGTTCAGATGTGGTGTACTATATCTGACAGACGTACTCTTCAGCTTTCCCCTTCACCCAAGATGCAATGGTGTCCTCGTGGATCTCAAAAATGTCAGGGAAAAGGGCCTTGCCGATCCTTTTATAAACCTTGATTTTTGTGTCACCCGAAGAATTCTATGGTGAGTAGTTTATGATATGCTGTCAAACTACCAGGAACATGTGCAAACTTACCTCGCCCTTCTTGGTTCCATAGAGGGTTTTGAAGTTCTCTCTTTTCTCAAGCTCATTGATTAGACTCCAGATCAAGGCGTTGTTGTCAGCAGTCCAGCTGATTTGCTTGATAGTGGGTTTGGATGCCTTACAGGCCATCGGGAATAATGAAACTAGGCAGGTAAAGAACATAAAATAAAATATAAGGAGTAGCGACAGGATCAAGTGGGATGGAACTAGAAAGAGGCGGGGAGTCTACATAATCTTATAGTCCATGTACTCGTACATCTCACAAGGCGTTGTGCAGCGTTGCAGTTGTGTTTCGAGTATCATGATCGATTATCTATGGGAGCATGTGATGTGACTGTGTGATGATACACTTGTGATCACCAGCGAAAGTAAGCGTAAGTGAAAAGTAAGCGTCTACTCTGAGTGCCCCTAGTAGTGGGTCCTGTGGGCCACTAAGGCACTGAGATGCACTCACATGACATTGATAAATATAGAACTTATTTCCATTCAAGGGAATCACATGGCATGTTATATTTCACTGTCAGACATGGGTGAGACGAGAAGGATTCTAACCATCACTTCTACTCAACAGAGTTTCCTAGTTATGACTTGCGATATTCGAGGCCGACGTATGGTCACAGTGTATGTCGATGGCAGCTCCTTTTCTTGCATTCATATACTCAGAAGGGGCGAATGTTTAGTTGGGTTCTGACCAATCTCCCTGAGTAGATTACAATCATTCCTACATATTACTTGTGAAATTCAACACCAAATTCTCCTACCATCCGTGAAGCAGATATTGCATATGGCCATAAAAAAATTAATCAAAGGTTGTTTCCACATTAGGGTTGCATATAAAAGTACCCAAGGTGTATAAAAGTAGGTAATTTACATGGGAAATTTTCGTGGATTGTGAAAAATGTTAAAAACAGTGTATAAAACGTGAAAAATCCTGAAAATGGCTAGAATTTCGCTGCACAGCGGTAATACTGCGATTTTCTTGTTCTACACCCACGCGCCCAGCTCAAACGATCCACCTTTCTCTCCCTCAACCATCTGAACGTCCGCAAGCACAGTATCTTCGTACTCGACTTCGTTTTTCCCCGATCTTGATGCAGCCAAGATTGGTGACAGCACTCCGGATGACAGATCAAGCTTGTTATCTTCATCTTCCACATCCAGTGTGATGCTCGGAGCAGGGTGGTCCCCAGCCTTGGAAGGTGAGTCGTCCATTTCCTCTAGATCAGATTCATAATCTGATTCATCTCGAGAAGGATCGTCGGCTTGATTGTCAATGCAACGGAGGACGCGTGTTATGTCGCAGAATCTCACAAGAGGCCAAGGTTGGGTAGCTTGTACCGCAGGCTAATTACACTGTTTCAGATTGTGAGGGTTCAAATAAAGGTTTGCGCACCTTGTTTTCATTCCGATAATAACCCCTTACTTGAGTCATGGCAAACAGAGTTTCTACTTTCTGTCTGCTCCTCAACGCTGTGTTGAGCATAGTAACAACAGATACGGTACGTTCGTCTGCCATAGAGTGTGGAACAGCAGAGTAGAGCTTAATAGCAATTGCCTAGAGTGACTGTTAGTTTGTTGCTATGTATCAAAATGAAGACTTGCTGCTGATATCCCCGCGTTTGTTGTTCCTTCATATGCTTGCCACCAATTCAGGGGATCTTGCTCTTTTCCAAGCGGTGTGTTGAATGGATACGCACCTTGTGCATATGCGGTAAACTGTGCCTGATATGCTCTTGTGAATGCAGCAGGTCGGTCTTTCCATGCTATGAGTGTTTGGTCTTCTCCGTGATTGATTTCATCAACCAACAGCATGAGGAGGTATCTTCCAACCTCAATGAAAGTTTGTGGACTTCAGATCCCAGGTGGGATCTTCGCAGGTTCCTTTGCTGGAAGTCGGATGGAAAACGTAAGTGGATTTGGGTTCTTGAAGATTGTTGAACAAACGTAACCTAAACATCATGTTAGTGGTGGCAGAGCTCTATGTGTAATATGATACATACTCGGATTCAGATAGAAAGCTGAAAGATGGACATTGGTAGGGCCGCTGATACAAAATTGTCACCATCGATGATTGATTATTCCCCGTATCTCATTGCAGACATTGCTAGGTATACCACATGTTGTCAATGTCTCCTTCATATGGGCAGTCACTGCTAGCCAATACAAGTACACGTCTGCTGGGTTTGATGCGGTTGCCTCCAAACAGGTGATGGCTTTCGCTAACCCTTCTCCAACAGCAATTAACTGATTCAGCATAATCTCGAACTGAAGTGTTGCTGTCGAATTCTGAATGAAAAACCTCTGCCAGATCTATGTGATGGATTGTATTATCATTAACTTCATTTCTTGGAAAGGACTCACTGGGATCATTATCACTTTGCTTGTACAAAGTTGCCAAATTCCAGGAAGACTTCGATGGAGGGAAATAGATGACCAAATAACACTGCCGAACCGCGTTTTACCAACACTCTCTAGACCAGGACCGAGCTTATGAAGTTCTCTCAACTCCTTTAGCAATGCTTTTGCTTGATTGGCATGTTTGAAGAATTTGATAACTCCATGCATGCATTTTATGGTCTAAAGCAAGGTGAGTCAGAATTACATGAATTATTTGTGGATTATCAAGTACTCACTTCAGCGAAATAGGCTAGCGCTACAATGTCTTTAATTGTATTGCTCATGTGATGGTTTGGGTCAGGAAGATTCAACATCATCCTAATTACATCACAAAGAATATCGCGGGAGACACGCGTATTCCCTGTATTATCTGACGAAACACAGCAGACTCGTTTGTGACTGATCTGGTCAATTAACTGGGGGAAATGATTAGATACCCACATGTTGCACAAAATGTTAAACAACGCACCCCTAGGACCATGTTGGCGATCCATTCGCCTGTATGTGACTCAGATGTACACTCCCGTCCCTCCAACAACATTACATGCCAAGACTGTATAGTTGCATGAACAGTGTAGAAGGAATCACCTCCTCGGATGCTACCTCCATCATACGAAAAGGATATGAGAGTCTCATTTTGCAGATATTCGAACTGTAGCTTCCTGATCCTTTCCTGCTCGCCCATGATGTGGTCATACAACAACTTGGTTCTGGATGCAGGAGTATAGCTTGGGGTGAGGAAGCAAAAGACATCCTTCCATTCCTGATAGTCAACAATACGAAGCAGAAGATTTGCTGCGCAAACCAGTTTGAGGATGAGAAATTCAAGGCAATGACCAGTTTCCGTGCATCCAGCAGGCCCAAAGAATTCATCAGAAGTAGTGGCTTTGTGAGGCACAGCAGAAATCAACTTTCCTCCCTTTTTCCCTTTAACCACAGTATTTAGGCCAGCCTCAACAAGCGCACCAGGACTTGTTTCGGCACTGCAAGTGGATGCAAATTGCCTGTCATCTGCAGTCAATTTCAGGCAGTTCTTGCAGTGAGCTAAAACCCGGGCACGGGCGCAAGGTCGCCACCGCTTCTCACATCCCTCCCCTGCACATTGATGGACCTTGACTGCACTGTGTGTCTTGATCTCAACTGTGAGCCGATCAAGCTCATCCAAGCGGGGTCTTCCAGACAGAGAAGTATCATCATCGGAGACATCACTGAAAATCTGAGGGATAGCAGGGCGCAATGGCGCTTCGTATTTCTTCTATATTTTAATAGTATCAATTCTTGGCCTGACAAATGTAGATATTGAACTTACCAGCTTCTTCTCGTTCTTTTCCCTTTTGACCTGGTTTCCTTCAATCTTTAGGATTTTGAACACTGGAGCAAGTACAGAAGGAGCTGGATCTTGCTTCTTTCGCTTTTTGGCAGGGGGTTTCTCTGGCGACACAGACAGGCGACCAAGGGAAGCAGATACAGCCATGATAAGATTGGTGTTGGGTGGGGGCGTAATGGGTGGTGAAGGGCTGTGTGAAGGTGGGGCATTGTAAATTGAAGGCGCGTTGAATCCTGTGGATGGAAGAGCTTGAACCACTTGACCATACTAAAGTCAAATTGATGATTAGCATGATTGTCATCGTTAATAATTGAATGTGTACCTCTGTGATGTAGCGTCCCAGAATTCTGCGCAACATTGCCATCCTTCCCAGGTCACATTGACGGTGATCCTTCGGAAGCAGTGGATTATTGTTGGATAAGAAAAAATGAAAAAGGGCATTCGGACTGAGAAGTCCACATTGCCACCAGTCGTACTGAAGGTTCTGGAGTGTACAATCCAAGTCCTTGGTGTCAAATCACTCAGGATCGACTTCAGGCACATGTTTTGATGCAAACCACTGAATACACGATGTAACAGTATTGTTCTGGTCTTTCCTCGTCGGATCACCATACCAGATGATTTCCTTTGGTAGATCTGCAATGGACCCTACCCAATGATCCTTATTAATATGAGAAATCCCTGCCAACTCGCTTCCCTTCTTCAAGCGACGCCCAAAGTCCTGCACCCATGTGTTCCCTTCAGGCTCGTAAGGCTCCCCAAGCAGTTCTTTGGTGTATAATTGTGTGATGGTAGTGGTAAGAGCAGTATCCATGATGTGGATATCCCTATCTGGATATGCCTTCCTGATGTCGTGCTCAAGAAGGTCAAGCATCTGGTCAATTTTCTCACTCGAAAACCAAGTTCTCGACAGATACAAAAGAAGGCTACTCTTAGGGAGACCTGTCTTCCCACATGGGATATACCCTGACCACGATAGAGCACTCAAGGCAAGAAGTGTCGCATGGACCTCACCCCGATAAGGTGCTAACTCTTCTCGCTGAAGCCAAGCAAGGGCACTATGCCAAGACCGCTGAACTGGTACAATAGCATGCACCTCAGTCCAGAATCCCAGAGCCCAAAGCGGGAACAATGTTTCTAAGCCAAGAAGGTGGATTGATCGGGCTCCGTTCAACCAAGACAGCTTGCTCTGCTTGACAAGAGCCTTGATTATGGCAAGTGGAGGCACACAAGCTGTTGTCAGAAGTTCAATATCACCATGGTCAGGGTCATGACTGAAAAAAGAATGTTGGGCAGGAGCAGGATAGGAAATGATACTGGTAGAAATTCGGGGAAGCGGGGACTCGATGAAGTCAAATACAGACAGTCGTTTGTTGGGAAGCAGTATTGTGGCATGGGTTACAGAGATTTCAAACAGCTTCTGAATATGTGCTTGAACGTCTCCAGGAACATCTTCAAAAGCGTGACCTTTTCTTTGCCATTCATGGTAGGAAGCTCCCAAAGAGGGGGGTAAGGCAGGGGCGGCATCATCCATATGCGGATAGGAGCCGGGTGGGCATTAAGAGCAGTTAACTCATCCAAGCATTCAAAGTTGAAAGAAATAAGGTTCATGGCCAGTCCTGTGCTTCACAGGTGCTTTACAGTACCTGGAATATTCCGGTTATTGTCTACAGTTTGCAAACAGTTTGTTCAGACTTTTTCACATTTTTAACATACCAATCCTGGGACAATGTATAAAATAGGTAAATTACTGTAAATTACACATGTAAATAACACCCTGTGAATAACCCCCCACTTTTATGCGCAACCCTATTCCACATGCCAGAAGACCAAAAGAACAAACAATAACAAAGTAGCGGGTCATGCGGCGCCAGCGCGCTTCGTTCGTTATTCACACGTCGTGGTGTATCACATGATGGCGTCTACCTCATCGACACAGGCGCTCACACTGCCATGTCTTCGGAGAAACGCCTCGCCCCTATCGCCATCGCTTTGAGCTTGCCAGGTAGTTCCAATGCCTCAATGGCCGCAGTCTCCTCGCTTTTGTGCTGATATGGGATTTCAACTAACGTTTGTTATAGGCCTGGACGAGCACGGCAATCCCAAGACCGGGGGCAAGGCCGGGCGCAGCAAGCACTAGACGAAGGGGATAGGTTTTGATGTATGTCACGGTATACTCTCGATCTCAAATCATGCTCTCCATCCCCGCTTCCCCTTCCCCGAGTCGTTCGTTGTCTTATCTTGAGTTGTTGTCTCGCTTTCATAAGATCTATTAACCTCAGTTTTAAAGTTCTCTCTTGTCACTATGCTGTAATATATTATCTTGAGCATACGTTAGATTTTGAGAGACGACGTGCACTGCCATTATTCAAATATTCTATCTTGAACCTGGCTTACGCATGATTCGCCTTGGAAATGTGCCAACCCAAGCCAACCCCCAAAAAATGCCCCTACAACGCTCATGAAGGAGTTTCAGTCCATGCGGAGGTACTACCCCAAATTATATTAGAGTAAGCTACCTAGTACTAGGTACAACTAGAAAAAAACTATGCTGAACTTAGGCTTATCGGGTGATATGTTTGGGGTGGTAGCGTAGGGTAGAAAACCAGGATGGCACTAGTGAGAGCCGGCGTAGGGGAAAGGGAGAGATGATATATACGGCCGCATGGATACAGACGAAACCCTCACCCTATCCGATAAATCTGGCATCGAAGAACTGAAATAGTGAGGATTAGGACTTCGACTCAGATATACGAGTCGTGTACGCCGAGGCCGAATAGAGCAAGATTCTGCCTGGGAAATCGTAGAACACCCAGAGAACACCGGCGTCATCGGCCAAGTTCGAACAGGTTCGAACGCAACAACCTTAACATGAACTTCCATCACTGTCGGTGACTATCACTTCTTCAAACTCTAGGTTGTTAACTGGCTAAATTATGACTGCTGCATCAGACGAAGGTGGAATATTTTTTTATCTAGCTTCTAGGCGAAGTATCTTAACGCACGCCCAGATGCCAAACTTCCTCTTGGGAATTCGCATATCTCCAATACGATGGCAGAGGTAGATGTTAATTGGAAGCATGCAGGAGACGGCGTAGAAAATATCACTGTGAGTTTAGTTTCTTAACAATTTTTGTTATTCTTATGGTTTTAGCCAGCCAAATCGGAAGGTCTCCCGGAAGGATTGAGTAGTAATGCGAAATTTCGAGTAGGGGCTTGTATTTGCTTCTAGTTCTCCGCTGTAATTGATTTTGTCATCTGCAGCCGAGTTTAGCTGAAGACGGAGTGGCTGAGGTGGTCCCTTCAGCCACGGCTGTCCAGTACGTTTTACCGCCCACCCGGGCACGAAGTTGTTATATGGTGCGAATTCTTCACCCCTATGTATCGAACCGTTTTGTAAGATTGCTGCCTTTTAGTCGGTGGATCCCACCCCCGAGCCTCAACTAAATCAAACCCATATTCCTAATCCACAACGCTTGCCGTCACCAAGTGTCCAACTCGACGCATCCGCAATTAGTGATGTGCGGGCCTGGCTTGGCCTGAAAG
>QLOJ01001502.1:9245-52778 GCA_003313625.1 Tricholoma saponaceum | reverse complement strand
TCTTGCAGTCGATACCCCTTGTGACCCCCTTTCAGTTGACGTCTACTGCTTGGGCAATGTCATCCAAACTTGTTACCTCGTGGTAAGATTTGTTTTCATGATCATTATATCTTCTGCAACGTTGCCCTAGGGGGATCCCATTTTTCCAGCTAGGAAAGGTTTGAGCTTCGTTAAGTCCCTTGTTGCGGATATGGTCAATGATAATCCCCAACAACGGCCCACAATGGACGAAGTCGTTACTCGTTTCGACGATATCACAAAGGGCTTGAGCAGCTGGAAATTGCGCTCTCGGCTAGGCAAAAAAAAGGAAGGAGTGCTAGGTAGTGTGTTTCGTTCGGTCATTCATTGGACGAAGCAGATCAAACCGATTATCATCCAACTTCCACCAATACCGACTCCCAGAAGATGATTTCGTCCACAGTTGGGTTTTATTGTTTTGCGATTATTGTTATTATGCAACCAATAGGCCTGACGGCTGTATCTGGTTCCAGTTATTGCAAGATTTTGACCGGGTGTGACTCGCAAAGTTCATGTAATAAAGACATGCTAAGAATTTCGCAGCCCAACCACTCGGAGGCGGTGCCTGGCACTTGGAACATTCGTCTCGAGTGATTATTAATGAATGGGTCTGCAGCAGTGGGTATCACGCTCCATCAGCGTATTCAAAGCATACGACCGATTGGGTTCGTGGCCGTGAGCAACTTCTCCTCGTTGCTCTTTCCCGTTGGGAAGTGTGTTCTGGTGTGGCCAGGCGACATTGATCGATGCTGAGTGGCATATTGACGGATTTGAGGCAGCGAGCGATCTGTACAAGCATTCTAATCAATACACCTTGTCCAGGAAGCCCATTGTCAACTTAGATTATGAAAGCTGTGAACCATAGCATGTCAAAAACGAATTGTGATTAGGACGATACCATTGGTTTGTCGTCCAGCGCAGCTCTGGTTGCGAAAGATCATGATTCTCTCAGCCTTCCAGGGACGACACTATTTTACGGCCTTCGATCTATTGTTGACATTCCGCTGTATCACAACAACATCGGGGAAAGCGATAGTTCCGGAGAAGGGGACGTAGGGACCTTGCCTCTTCGACCACCGCCTTCTATCTCTGGACCAGATAGGATCAGTTCCATATGCAGATGAGGGATAACACGCTCACGCAGCCGCTGTTTCTTTCTCCATGCCCATTTCTTCATCGACCTTGGATTCTCCAACCACTTCCTCAAATCCGCCGCCAGAATTGGATCCTGTTGGGTGCACAAGTTTAACAGCTTTTGTGCCCAGTCTCGGAACTGGACCTCGTCTCCCAACAGCGCGTAGCTTAACGTGATCTCTTCCATGTAGAGACATTGTAGTCCATGCATTCCTTCCTGCTCAATTAGTGCGAGGGCTTCTTGATGGGACTTGATTACAACATCGTCTGCTCTACATAAATCGGTTGACCATTTGAAGTATCCTGGATTGGTGTGACGCCAGTCACGAAGCTTGGCTCGAGAAATATCACTATAAACGACTGCTTGTTCATCCTGAAGGTGGCAGTATGAGCATTCACAATCGAATCCGTAAAGACGACGCAATTTCTTCCGGCGAATCTCACGAGACGCAGTTATATCGGTGTACATCATCGTGATCTCTTCGCCAGCTCTAATCGATCGCAGAGCATATAGTGATGAAGAAAAAGATTTCAAGTCCCATTTATGGGCGGCATTTGGACCACAACTGAAAAATATTAAAAGTTACGTGAGAGGGAAAGGATCCACGCATCGTACCTATGATTGCTTCGATTGATCTTCAAGAAAACAGCTCCGTACTCCTTGATTTTTGGGTCCTTGCTCATTGAGGACGGGAATGCAAGATCAATGCCAGTGCCATTTGTACGTGCAATGCCTTCCTCCATAGTGCTACATTCTTCAAGCGGTCGACAGTTCGTCATTGTCAGAAGCTCCTGACGTGCGGCAGGTAGAAGACGGTTAAACAGGGCCTTGTACGCACCAGATCGATCTGGCAAGGGAATAGATGCGGGAGTAATTATCACAGGGTGTTCTACTAAAATAAGAGCACCAGCTGAAATATCCTGCGTAGCAAACATGCCGGCACCTTTGTCTCCGGCGCTTTTAATCTGGAAGAACGGTTGAAGGGGAGGCTGTTTCTGCACTAAGTTTTTGGGTAGGAGTGGGACCATACGCGCATCTAGTAGAATTGAAGATTCAATGGACGGGAGTGTTTGATCGTGTGGTTGAACAGAGATTATGTGTACCACAAATTCTTGATCTTCAGATGACCATGACTGGAAATCGGGGACTATCGCAGTGGATTCAAGTTCTTCGCCATGATCTGCGACATGATCTGCGCCAGGAGAGAGATCCCGGATCGCTGGCATGCGATATGTTGGACTCTGGACAACCGATTCTGACCACTGGCATCCACTAGATTTCAAGAATCGGAGTTACAATCACACTCTTACATGCCAAAAATTCCTGTTAGGCCAGAGCACGGAGATGCACAACTCGCATCCTTCGACGCGGTAGATGACCGCTCTCATATTCTGGAATATCTGCGGAAGGAATCTTCGGACATTTTCAACCGGATCCATTCCATAGTAGAAGATGCTGCATTTGTTGAACACGTACATCAAGTATATCCAGCGATCCCTCTGTTGGGTAAGGCATATTTGCCGACTGCAGCATCGCGTTTAACATCAATCTGGAGCTAATCTTCGCTGTGGGGCATGGTACTCGGACCCCTCTATCGTACGTGACGACACATTATTCTCATCTCGGATGTTCACGAAGCGAATTTACTGCAAGGCCACAAATACGCCTGCGTATTTCAAGTCAACCGATGGACATTTCTCGAATTGGAGCTTCAATCTGCGACGGGCAAACTTGCATCTTTTACCTCTGATTGCGGACAAGAACGGGTACTCCCCTACTTCCTTGCCCTCTTTCCTGTGTTCATGCGATCCCAAGCATAATGTTAGTAGATTCGACTAGATCAGGAAAGCGTATTCCCGATGCGCTGTCGAAAACGGTCCCCATCTGGTGCGCGGTAATCAATCGTGCTGTTGCTCGTCGCTTTTCTGGGGTTCTGACTTCCGATTGGGACAACGCCCTGTATACCCCTCCCGGCGCAGTTAGCAGTCAAGAGCATCATCAGATTAAAGTCCGATTAGACAAGTGGGCGGAGGCTCTCGTTGTACGTCTTTGTTCTCTGGCTGAACCTCCAGGTCATGCTAATGTTCTTTTTGCCACCAGCAATCATCGTTCGTTCTTCCAAAACTACCTTACCCTTTGAGACCTTTATGGATTACTCCGGTGACCACAACTTTTCCCACTCTTCCTTCAAGAGGCCAAGGATTCCTTCCAGTAATCTGTGTATCGGCATCAAAACAAATCGAATACGGGACGGAAAGGAGGTCTGTGGGTTTTTCTTACATACAGGGCTCGGGAGATGATCATGAACTCTGGAGTATGGTGAGGAAATTCTCCCCACTAGCTTCTGCTGTTTTACTGATGAAACTGAAGGGGCTGACTCCTGATTTATTCTGGAAACACAAACGTGACATTCTGGAGGCCAGTCGAGCCGAGCTGCCGCATCTCATCTCATCTCTGGTGTCCGGGAGGCACACCCGGCATGATCATAATCCACCTAGTCCCATAACAAGGGTTGATGGCCATATCCTTATTTGTGCTATATCCGATATTCTATCCCAAGACTTCATGCGGACCTACGACCTGATGAATACTGCGTTTCTACTGCTGACTTCGAGAGACACCGAGCAAGACGATGTCTTACCTGCCTTCTCCAGCCAAACGATCATTCTTCAAGTCCACGTAATAGAAGGGAAGAAAGGCCACATTCACTTCTTGGAAGAAGTTCTCCCCAATTCCATTGAGTATATTGGGAGGCAGCTACTATGCAGAAAGCGTGTCTGTGTTGCATGCCGCACAGGACAAGATATCAGTGTTGGCGTCGCTCTGGGTGCACTGCAACAGTTTTTTGATGACGAGGGGAACTACGTTGCTTCGGAGCTGGATAGAACTCGTAAGCAAAGTCGTTATCGCTTGTCTAACCTTTTAATCACCATCCTTAGCCGATAAAAAATCAATCCGTACTCGTTTGGAATGGATTATTTCGAGCCGACCGCTTGCAAACCCTTCAAGAACGACGTTGAAGCGAGTCAATGATTTTTTTCTCTCCATGTCAAGAACTTGATTATGTGCGATACCATTATTAGAATGTCGTTCTTTACCTACCAGACATAATCGTATGCGGGAGCGTGACTGGTATTTTTCTAAAGCTTAGACAGTTGCTCACCTTACGTGTTGTACGGTAGATGGTAACGAGGATATGGCTTTCAAGGTGTATGTGATACAATATGTTTTGAATCCGAGTCATCGGAGTTGTTGATAAACAAATGTATTTGGTCGTGCTTGGGGCTTTTGGGTCCGCATTCAATCAACTCGCCAAGAGCTCTCCAACTGGGGACGTCACTTGGCATCGAACACTACCAGATCCAGGTGCCGATCCACGAATCCGAAGTTGTTTCCTCATTTAACAGCCTTTGCTCATGACGACCACTTTTGCTGATGCACAAAGTTGATCGTTCTTCTGATGCACATGAAGCAGAGGTGCGAACAGCAAAACAGCGGTTTGGTGACTTCAGATTTAACGATTATTTTTGTAGTCCACTTACGCAAAGGCCGCGAAAGCCGAGCTGGCTAGGGAATACGATCGGGCCTTCAGATTTTATGTCAAATCAGCCGAGCTGTACCTTCATCTAAGCCGCTTAAACAAAGGAAACCATAATGGTGAATCAAGGTGGAGAGGACACGCCGGCAAAGCCTTGCAACGTGCAGAGAAGATCAAAGCATTTGTTGAGAAATCTAAAGGCGTTTCTGGACCGACAGTGGCCTCCGCAGAACCCAATACTAGTTCTATTTCAGATTTGCGTCTCACTCCTATTGGTATTGACCATTTTTCAAGACGTATGTCACTTGATTTCTTTGTGGAGAGAAAGCTAATGGTGGTGAGGATACAGAAGAGCAATTTTATGTTTTGAAGAAGGGCGAATCTGTTAACGGCCTGATTTTCCCTCTGTGGGATGAGCCTCTCCCTGTCCCATCGGGGCTTTCGTCAATCTCTCAATATCAGTTTGTTTGTTCCTTATGGGGCGTATCTGTGAAGAAACTGAATACAATGTAGAGACCTCGATGGACAACCTAAACTATCGCCAGAACAATCTAAAGTCATACCCGTTTGGCGCCGCCCACAGGAATATATTGACACTGGTTCTCCGTCTTATGACTGTCCACGTGGAGGTATACTTCCACAAGAGATTTTGCAGCATATTGTTACAGATTGTTCCGTATGCGCGTCGATTTCTGTATGTTTAGAACATTCAAGAAGATTTGGTTCGAAAGTGAGCCACAACGTGGTCTTTGATGTTGCAATGTATCTGATATCTGTACATTGTGTAGTTAGCAGAGTCAGCGGTGTACGGTCTGGCTGAACGTACTCAAACTGGAGTTGCGGCGAATTCGGGACCAGTTGGCTTACTAGGCAGGTATGATATCAAGATTTTCTTCAATGGTGCTTGGAGACGCGTAAGTAAGCGTCTTCCAAGCAAATGAAAACTGATTTAGTTGGTTTGATTTTGAAGATTGGTGAGGATCCCTTTAGGGCTTTACATATAATCATGATGCAATCGTCTTCTCAGTCATCGACGACAAACTTCCGTATCATCCCATCGACGGAACGTTAATGTGCTTGTCCGTACTCTCCTCCGCTAATGGTGGGAATCCTCGTCTCTGCAGAACGTGGCCGAGCATGCTGGAGAAAGGCGTTAGTTCCGTCCCTAGCTTCGTATGTTTTCTCTTTTCTGACACGTTGTATTGGTATTCTTAGTATATGAAGCTTATGGGAGGATATGACTTTCCTGGATCGTCAGTATGTTTCCTCTCTTGAAATAATGTTTCTGATATCACTGTACAGTAATTCCAGCATCGATCTTCAGTATGTTATCCAGCTTCCCACTGACTAGCCACTCGTCTTATCGTCGACCAGCGCGATTGCAGGCTGGATCCCGGAACATATTGAGATTAAGAGGTATGAGCCTGATGTCAGTAATTCTGCTTTACGACGGCCTAATTTGGCTCGAATCGTCCGCAGGTCCGGATTTGAGTGCGAAAAAACGTGGGACAGGATTATATATGGTTTTAAGAATGGTCAGCTATCAACTATTCGAGATGACCACATCCCTGATCATACAATAGGCCACTGTGTGGTTACCCTCGGTACAGGCACGCGCTCAAATATATGGGAAGGCATGGAAGTCCTTGCTTCACACAGCTACGCCGTTGTCGGTCAGTCCTTTCACCTTACCGTATTAGGACTTTATATATGTTTCACCACTAGATATTGAGGAGAGTGAAGGAATCAGGACACTTGCAGTCCTAGACATTTGGGTCAAGCCCGCCCAGGAGCGGCAAAGCAAATCATTGAGTAAGTTATGGTTTCATATCTTTCTCATCTTTGAGCTAAGGACAGTAGAAACTATGCGAATACTCTGGTCTGATCTACTTAATGTTTTTGATGGGATATATCTTAGTTGGGATCCAGCAAGGTGGCCTCAAACTTTAACATTCCACGGGTGGGTTTTATCCGGATTTCACTTCACTGATTATCAAATAGTTACCAACTTTCCCCTTGCAGGATGTGGAAACGGAGCGGATACGATGAAGAATGTGAGTTCTTGAATTGATTTACCTTCCATGATCTTGACTTTCTCAGTAGCATCAACCCACCACTTATACCTGAATTTTGAGACCAGAAAGGAAAATTCAGAAGAAGTCTGGATTCTCCTTACCCGACATGTCGTTGACTCAAGTCGAACCTCGGAGTTTATTTCCTTAGAAGTAGAGGTCGAAGATGAACTCAGAAGTTATTCAAAGGCTGTTGATCAGACCATGCTTGCTGCTAAGGTCAGTGAATTTATGTTACAAGTTTTGGTAACCCTCATTAAAGCCTGTTTCAGCGCACGTACACGAACAGTACACATGTTCTTGTGCGTTGTTCTATATTTATCCCTGTATATCTGTAGTGATCATTTCACAGGTCAAAGCGCGAATACCCTCTTCCCAAACATCTGGTGTTTTGTCAATCTTCACTTCCTACGATGGAGGTTTTAATGAGATTGGCTTCACGTTGACCGTCTACGCTGGTGCTAACCTAGCTGTTGCATGGGACGAGGAGGTCGGCAAGGCTCTTTTCACAAACAAGGTAAGCATTAGATGCTGCAGTCGTCAATGCTGAGATTCTGATTGTGTCAGATTGAGGGAGTCTTGACAAGCAAAAATGCTGGCGGCAATTGCACATATGCCTCGTTTATGTTGAATCCGCAATATCACCTTCGAATTTCTCCCTCAAGGAATGTCGCATCTACATCTGGAGCCACCAAAGCGACGGTAGCTTTGACAATGCATACTAGCAGAGATATTCCAGTCAATATTGCGTTAGTTTGGTCTCAGGGTGAGAGGATTGACGAGTGCGTTGCGTTCGAAAACTTTATGCATGGCTATTACTTAACGTGTGATTAGACTGGTGGAGAAAGAACTTGCTGCAAGTTCTGGGGCTTATAATTATGGCTTAGCGAGAGTGAAGAAGGATTTGGCCCGTGAGTATACGGTTATACACGTCTACCTGGTTTACTAGACTATTTCACTAGCGGGAGACTATACCATGATTCTTTCTGCGTTTGAACCACGCCATATGGGACCGTTTTCGTTGAAAATCGAAAGTTCACATTCGTTCGATATCAAAACAATCTCTCAGGAGGACGCTGGAATGTACACTAAGATCATTCGTGGCGCATGGTAACCGATTTTCTTGTCTAGTTTATCATTTATGTTGAGATCGATGTAGGACATCACAAACCGCGATGGGAGGACCAACTTCTGAGGGTTACCCGAGGAACCCTGTCTTTGAAATAAATGTTCCTTCGTTGACGCAGCTCAAGTAAGTCTGAACACTACTCCCACACGGCTCCCTAACACGAATTATAGAATTCGCCTCCAGCTTCTCCATCCCTTTACTTCCACATCTCTCAACATAACTATTTTTCCAGCATCCTCTGATGGTTCTTTGGGCCGACACATAACTACGTCTGGCGCCTACAATGATGCAATCTCCGGAGTGGTCACGCCGCAAATCACCATAGGTGCAGGGAAATACTGGGCCATCCCGTCCACCTACAACCCCGGAGTCGAAGCCGAATTCCAGTTGATCATGTACTCCAAGATCTCTGGGGTTCGTTTGAGTGAGAGACAGGGCAACTTTTGATCTATGCTAGCCGTTCTCACTGTTACTGGAAATCGCAGGAAACTTCATTTTTAAGGGTTGCTTATTATTGGTTTATACCGTACAGTGACCGTTCTTTTGTGAAAGGATAATTGTCGTTCATCGGTCGGCCTCTGGTAGACAAGCCATGAGTACTGTCACACTGGCAGCATCTTGTGATTAAAATAGAGGCAAATCCACAACAACAGTGCGATTAGATAGCGATGACTCGGAGTCCGAGTCAAAAACGGACTGCAAATTTCTGACTCTACACCGATTGCTACGCTCTGCAGTGTTCGTTAACCGATGGCACCGATACACATAGACGAAACCTCAGGTTCAGATATCATAGGCACAGGCACCCCCGATAAGCCGTATCAGACCCTAGGATTTGCCGTGTTCAGCCGTGGCGGACGCGAGTCATTTCTGACGCGTAAAGATTCCTCTGGGACATACGAGGAACCGACGCAAACGTCTTTGAAAAAGGCAAAGAAAACTGCAGAAGGTATTGAGAAGAAACGCAAGAAGCAGGAGGAGATCGCTGAACGAGAAGCCAAAGAGAAGGGCGAAGAGAAGGAGAAGAGGGAGAAGCTCTTAGAAGACAGCAAGAAAATCGTGCTAGTAGAGGATTCTGCCCTCCCAAAAGCTGTCAAAGTTTGTAAACATTTCTCTGTGATCGATTGGAATCTAACGGAGGAAGCAGTCAAAAATTATACATCTTGCATCATTGCGATCTAAACGAATCCGAGTATTTGGATGGGTACATCGTTTGCGTCAGCAAAAGGATATCATTTTCTTAGTCGTCCGCGACGGCACAGGATACCTCCAGACCGTGCTCTCCGGCAAAGTCGTTAGTACTACTCTATGCTCCTCCCAGCGAATGCTTGAACATCCTGATAGGCTTCAACATACCAAGCTCTCACACTCACTCTAGAATCATCTGTAGAAGTTGTTGGAACATTGCAGGCCGTCCCGGAAGGCAAAACAGCTCCAGGAGGTCACGAACTCATCGTTGACTACTGGCAAGTTTTGGGCGGGGCACCCGGCGCCGAAGACGCGTTTACTAACCGTTTGAACGAAGTGCGTGTTCTTCCGCCCGTTTGCTTTACATCCTTGACATGCACATTTTCAGAAATCGGACCCATCGATCCTAGCTGACCTTCGGCATCTCGTCCTTCGAGGCGAGACAGCATCGAGCGTCATCCGACTACGCGCTCACCTCATGAGCGCGTTCCGCGAAGCTATGACCTCACATGATATTCTTGAAGTCACTCCCCCGTGTTTGGTGCAGACACAGGTCGAAGGCGGAGCAACTTTATTCAGATTAGATTATTACGGCCAGCCTACATTCTTAACCCAGAGCTCACAGCTCTATCTAGAAACATGTCTTCCGAGTCTCGGGGACGTGTTTTGTATTCAAGAGAGCTTCAGGGCAGAGAACAGGTTTGTTTCTAGTTACTTTTGCCTTTCTTATCAATTAAAACATAACTTTTGTTTAGCCACACGAGACGCCATCTCAGCGAATATACCCACCTAGAAGCTGAGCTTGCCTTTATTACATTCGATGAGCTTATGGGTAACATTGAAAACGTCGTACGTTCTCGCTCATAGTCAGTATCACACTAAGTTTCTCAATCCGTCCAGATTTGCAAAACTGTAGACATTCTCCTTGCTAACCCCACGACCGCCGCACTGATCAAGCAACTCAACCCCAAATTTGAACCTCCCACACGACCCTTCATGCGACTCTCCTACGTGGACACCATCAAGTGGCTCAACGAGCATGGGATCCAGCACCCCGAAGAGGACGCTGAAGGCAACCCAATCAAAAACGAGCAAGGCCAGGTCAACATGGTGGATCATAAAGTGGGAGATGATATTGCCGAGGCGGCTGAGAGGCAGATGACTGATATTATTGGAAAACCTGTATTTTTGCACGGGTTCCCGGCTGAGCTAAAAGCCTTTTATATGAAGAAGGTTCGTGATGGAAATACCGAACACACGTTTACAGAGAGTTGTGACTTGTTGATGCCCAATGTTGGAGAGATTGTCGGTATGTCGTTTACAAATCTGACTCGGATTTCCTGTCTTTGTTCCTGACTGGTGGTTTGTTTAGGGGGTTCGATGAGGATTGCCGATATGGAGGAACTGTTCGCAGGTTATAAGCGTGAAGGGATTGACCCTACACCTTATTATTGGTTTACTGATCAGCGGAAGTACGGTACTTGTGAACATGGGGGCTACGGCTTGGGAGTAGAGGTTCGTTGCTATCATTTTCGTTCTTCTCTGGCATTGTCTAACAATCCCATTTTTTCAGCGGTTCCTTGCTTGGCTTGCTGACAGGTACACAGTAAAAGAGTGTACTTTATACCCGAGGTTGGTGTTCTGTTTGACTTTTGGACACTGCTGATCACCTGATGCTATCAGGTGGCCTGGACGCGCTACGCCTTGATTTTCTTTGTGAATCAGTGCTCCTGGCGCAGTCCATAGAATGTACTAGTTAATAAGTCAGGTGGATTAATCTAGAGCGCAGCCATATACGTCTTTCGCAACCCTTCTCCAACTTTCATTATTGATCGCAAACCCTGTGGCATACTCCACTTCAAGATGATGCAGTCGTCTACCAACGATAACCAGACTGTGTAGTGGTTCTCCAAATGCTTCTTTTGGGTGGTTGAGCAATTCCCTTAGCGTGCCAGCAATAATGCGTTGATTATCGTCTCCGCCTCCCACCCGTGACAAAGCGACAGCAAGTGTTTTATCAGGGTCCAGGATCCCAGTTGATCGGAGTGATTCAATGTCAAGTAGTTGACTGACTGCCAGAGGAATTGACATGTATCGTGGCGGTTCGTATACTTTGCGACCTCTGACTCATTAATGATCTATGAGGCTGTATTACACGGATCACAGGATTTTTCGCGACGTCACCTTGCTAAATTTATCTCGCTCTGTTCTTTAACCTTGATATCCAAGAGAACAAGGGTATGGAGCCCAATATCAGCGTTCTCTTTGATGCGATCGTAGAAGCTGTCCGGCTTCCAAGTCTCCGTGAAGAAGACGAGAGATACTGTCTGTCCGAAGTTATATAGCTGCAATCCCGACGCGCCGACGGCGTTCATTATTGATGCGTTGTGAATTACTCGTGTGGGGATGTTCAGTGCACGTGCACGTAGAATTATGTCTGTGTGCGTCGTTGCACTACTCACAAACTAATCAGATGAGCATGTTTGCAATAATGATTGGATGTGCAGCTTGCCCGAAAGGATCGCCAACGACCAGAAGAGACACATCCTCTTTGTCCGCGTTTTCTAGGATAAGATCACTCTCGGTCTCCACCATGTCGCGATCAGCCAGGATCACTTGTTTCCCATAAAAAGTTTCCTGACGTATTGCTGTGGTCAATCTTGGTCATCACGAAGAATGGATCTCACATACCAAACGTTCCTTTTGTACCATCAAGATGCTCGTATACGCTTCGAGATACACCCGCGAGGAACTCCTGATGGCCTGTTTTAGATGAAACGTTCACTTGAGAAATTTTTGGAGGATGTGATGAGGACCTCTAGACCCCGCAGAGTGACATCTTTCTCATCAGAGAGACCAAGGCCGATAATGTAGAACATGGTTGATGTTGGCAACTTCTATTAGTAGTCACCTAGTAGTGATCAGCGGCCCGTGCCAGTGATGGTCGTCGGAGGATTTAAATGAATGTCGTGATAAGATAAAAATTAAATAAGGTTTCGGTGTTCTCGGTCAACGTTTTTATCAAGCCTTCTGGCACAGTAATCACGGTATCATTGTCGATGGTATAAAAGCTTAAGCTTGACTTGAACAGAATGTATGTTCGCATATCCCTTCCAACCAGTTATCTGTCTTGATGATTCGTCGTGCTAAACCAGTCCCTTTCAGGTCACCCTTCACTTCACTAGACCTACCCTGGGATATCTTGCCACCTATCCTAGCACAGTTGTCTGACCGCAGAGACTGGCATGCGTGTGCTCTCGTGAGCAAGATCTTCAATCGCGTCGCCACACCGTTCTTGTATAGAACCCTTGATTCTCGCATCATATCCAAAGTAAGCACTCTCCAGTCTATAGCAAAGTTTATTTCAGGATCCGCGAAACTATGGAAGCGGGCCTGGACCTGCTTGCATGGCATCTTTGGACCGACAGTGACCCTAACTTTCGGTATACTGCTGGTTGCTACACCGTCTGAGTGAGCGGGGTACTGATACTATCTTTCTTCCTATTTCTGTAGTCTCTTAAGGTTCATCACCCTTCAACAACTCTCCTCAAAAGGCCCGATCTTGCGCAATATGTACGGCATGTAACAGAAACCGGTAAGGTGTTCCTACTCATGTCATGTCGAACCTTCGCACAACGCATATGTCATCGATATTGCCTGGCGTCCTTTATTTGGCAGAAGGTTTAACCCCTTTTATAGGTGCCGTTCATCGGGCTCCTTTGCCCGGATACTCCAATATAACCGAGGATACGTTGAAAGCTCTGGCGCTTTGCAAAAATCTGGAGTCCATGATATGGATTGACGACAGCTCATCCAAAGACCCCATTCTACTATCGTTTCTTGCCGTTGTGCGGCTGCAACCACTACGGGAGATCACCATCCGCACCCATAGCGACCTTGGGGAGCAGGTCTGGTCTCAGCTTATCACATTGACTGGTCTTCGGAAGATCTCCATCTGGTGTATGGAAGGTCCGCCACGTGTCCTACAGGGATGGTCCGAATCACTGGGAGACACGCTTACACATCTGGAATTAGGCGTCAGTGTACATCCATACCCATGTACTGATCGTACGTGTTGACTATTTCTTAGCGGTGTGCAGGCGTTCCACCAACTATCCTTATTTCAGTGCTCTCACAACTTCCCAAGCTCAAGGATCTCCGTTTAAAGGGTGCACCTGCGATTGCAATACCAACGATCCTCACCTACCTCCTGCATCTCCGGTCGTTGGATACTGAATATCCAGGTGCACATACTGCTCGCGTGCGCCGACCCTCGTCGGATGTCCTGTTATTACCGCCTGCTCGTCCAGTGCTACGCAGCTTAACTGTGCGGACAAGCTCCATGGATAGTTTTGGACCCAACAACTTCTTTCAATGGGTTCAGGAGCTTGTGCCAAACCCGGGTCTTGAGACCTTCAAGCTGCATGCCTTTACGTTCCGGTTGGGACACACCAATATCCCCAGGATGTTCATCATCAATCTAGGGCGTGTGCATGGAAATACGCTCAAACACTTTATTGTTGGTGAGGCACAGCTAACATTAAGAGACATTGAGTGTCTTTGTTCCATGTTCCCCAACCTCGAGACCTTGGTATGCGCAGTTGCCAGTCCGGATATCGTAAGTTAACAAAATAATAAACAAGTAACACACTTTTTTGACCCCCATTCCAGGAATCGATTAAGGACGCAGTTGCCCGTGCAAAAAATCTTCAAACTCTGAGACTCCATGTTCAATGGATACCAAAAGTATGGGGCAGCTCAGAATTCGAATTTACAGTGGAACAGGCTACAAATTTTATGTTGAGGACCGAGGACTCGCAGTTGCGAGCAATTGCAATAGGTCCGACATTGTATACGGTGAGATCTCTTCTCGTTGCTAATATGTCGAGGTACTTGATACAGCTTCCTCCAGGGTAAATGGATTCTCGAAGAAGCTGAAGATGAGGATAAGATGAATATGTTGAAGTTCCAAGTTTTATCCGACGTCGCAGAAGACAGGTGGCAGACGTGAAGTAGACACGGACACCATCGCCTTCGTATTGTACAACACACATACCATCGAGTACTGGATACTATATACCTGTGAAATAAATTATTTTGTATCAAAGACAACACCAGAGCTCGAGGCACCGAAAATCGCCTTTCGCACTGGAACACGGTAGCAGTAGCAATAACAGTTCAAGCTCACCCCTTGACCACGACAGGATTGTACACCAGCCATCAAACACCACGACCACGGCCTCTTCCACGAATCGGCCCTCCACGTGCGCCACGACCTGATCTCACCATCAGTCTCTCGCATAAGAGCATCTATCCAAGGAAACATACCTCGTGACGGTGCTCCGCGACCTGAAACCATACGGACAGCTGATCAGTAAAGATCCACCCAGAGGAAAAGTAAGAACCCACCGCCGCGACCACTGGCATTTGGAGGACGTGCACCCCTCCCAGCCTCTCTCGCTCTACTTTGCTCCTCCTT
This sequence comes from Tricholoma saponaceum, assembly GCA_003313625.1. NCBI lineage: Eukaryota > Fungi > Basidiomycota > Agaricomycetes > Agaricales > Tricholomataceae > Tricholoma > Tricholoma saponaceum. The sequence continues at coordinate 38,219 of QLOJ01001502.1, read as the reverse complement.
CACAGAATCCAGTAGTGTATCTGGGACACGCAAGTATTTTATCTGGCAGCATAAGGATAGGGTAGCAAAATATCAGCCGAGTTGCAACTACACTGGCATAGACCGGGAAAGCGGATCCGCACCGTGCTCCCTCGAATATAACACTCCTTTAGCTTCCAAAACCGTTCTCCATCTGCTGTTGTCTGGTACACCTCTCGTAGCGTGATATTCATGAAGTTGTCGCAGTTTACCAAATGTCCATTGAACGTCTCGCCATTTTTGAGTTCGACCAACTGTAGATAATGTTTGATTAGGTTCTTCGGAGTTGGATGGACAGATACACCTACCATGGGTTTATTCTGTGCAGCATTGAGAAGAGACAGTGGCAGCTGGAAGAGATTTGAGTCAGTGGGAAGATGCGAATAAGGAAGACAGGAATGCTACCATTTTTGATGTTCAGGGAATGTGGAGGTCGTGGTCACAGTGACCGCGTCGGCGCCTGCTACGCTGAAACTCAAAAGACAGCTTTGGTCTCTACAACTGCCTGACCTCGACTCGCATGAAGCCGTATCCAATTGGCACGTCGTCAAGATAACATGTACAGCATCGAGTATCAGAGGAACTCTACTAACTAATGATACACGGATGTGTTGAAAAGGGCTTTTCTTCCTGGAGTTGCCATTTACCCATCTAACGTCCAGCAATCCACAGAATGAGAAACGACCGTATCGCCTCTGATTTGAACGAGGTTCGCCCATGATTCTTCGTCACAGGGGATGCGGCCGTTCGTCATTCTAGAACTCACTGATCGTTGCATCATCCTTTGTGCAAAATGGCACGGAGTGGACTGGCTATCTATCGCTCAGCCCTTGAGTTCGCTTCCGCTGAATTGCATCAATATTTAGCGCCGCCAAAAGTCTAATCCTTCCCCGATTCGAATGAAGATTTTCGGTATTACAGGTCTGAGACCATTCAAATCAGCCGAAATGGCCACTATCCCTCCAGGCCCACAGAATAGGCTTGACTGCCATACATACGGCAGTGTAGCAAAAACACACACAAAAAACCTGGACGTTGACTTGAACGGAGGCAACATTTTGAAATTATTTGGCATGTACTGCAGGTGGTGTGGCTGTTTGTCCACACTGGCCTCTCTCCGACTTCTCAACATCGTTGATGGCATAGATTGCATCTCAATTGGTGTCTCGTCCCGCAATGGAAGATTTCAGCTTTACAATAACTTTATAACCATCGATTTGAATAGTGTTGACTTTTACACGTGTGCATTTCTCAATCGAAAATTCCAGTATCCGTGTTTGAATCAACGCGACTCAAGGTCAACAAGCCGTTGGAAGATTGTGCTATAGAGTAGAAATGTCAGCATAATGGCATAGCAGGTGAACAGGGTACCATACCTGTCGCAGATTCCAACTCGAACTGACAAACTTCCGCTATACTGACTGGTTTATCTTGTCATTGAGTCCCCGACCGAAAGTTCCTGCAACATTAAATTGAATATTCCTTCTACAAACAGCTGTGCAGGACATACCTCTGGCGCAAACGGCCACTCGTCAAACGCTTTGACTAGAACGTTCCAGTCCTGAATTGTCATTTCCTTGACGATTTTCTTGACGTTGTCGATCCGTTCAGAGTCGGGTAGGTTGAAGTCTGTGATCTTCTTGATGAGGGATTGCGCACCTGGGCCAAGGCCGCTGAAAAGAGGGAAAGGCATGAGTAAGTCGGAGAAACCTAACGACGAGGATCACAATGAGCTCACGAAATAGAAGTGGCCAACGGCGTCGCTTTTCTCACAAATAGACGGCGCAGGCAATAATCCCACTTGTCGAGCTTTCCTTTAGCGATTACCTATGAATAATCATACAGCATTAAATCAAGTTTTCTGAGAAGCAAAAGCTAGAGACTGTAACAAGCTAACTGATCCATCAAGGAAAAGCAAGCACACCTGGTTTTCTAAAGGGACAATAAGGATAGCTTGATACGGATTCCCCACGCGCCGGGCATTATTCCGTGCCTCCCTCCCTGGCTCAGGGTAAAAATGATCTTCGTATGGTGATGTTACGGAGGCCCGGACTGCCGCTGAGCAGCTGGCGACGGCCTCAGCGACAACGGATAATTTGCATCGCGATCTATCACGGGAAGTTGCTAAGATGCGCTGTATCAGAGAGAGACGGGTGTCAGTATCAACTACAGAACTTGAAGGAAACAAACAAACCTTCCAAACGTACTCGCTGAGAATAAAATTGAGCGGGACACGGCCGTACCGGAATAGCCATCGTTGGTCTGGGATGCTTCGGAATAGCTGGGCAACAAGTTGTTCACCATACACAGTCGATGGGAGATGGGATATAAAGTGAAGTTGGGGGTGGACTGAAAACGATATTACGGTTATGAGAGGATGAAAATGATCTTAGCAAAAGTGAGGTTGGGCCTACTGCCATCCTGCCATGGAATCATGGGAACATCATTGAATAGGCCAAGATCGTCCAGGATGTTATATGTATCCCACTGGAAGCCGTCTCTTGGGATAACTTTGACACGTGGATCCAACTGTTCGAGCGGCTATATAGACGACGTATGAGCGCTACTTGACAATGAGACGACGAGTCTAGAGTATAACGACTTGCCCGAAGATACTCCAAGTATGGTTCGTATTCCTCCAGGACGATCAATTTCTTTATTCTGGTTTTCGGTAGGTTGAGCAAGGCCCGAGTGAGTTGGCCAGGTCCTGTTCATTTTCACCCCAATTTTAAGAGATCTCACAACCAAATGAGACAGTTCCGACGTACCAGGGAACGCCTCGATAACGATCTTTCCCTCACTCCCCTGGGGTATAAACGCGTCAGCAAGGAGCTCAGCTGTACGCGGGTTTTGAATGGAAACTCGATGGGTAGTCGCTAGCAGAGGTGGAAATGTTTTGCGCCATTCATCGTGGTGCGGAAGGTCTGCTTTCACAAGGTCTACTAGATTCGTGGGCAGAGGTTTGAGGAGGGTTCGTTCGGGTGAACTAAGGACTTCGGCAAGTAGGGGATCAAGCTGAAATACACGAGATGAGGAAGACTTGGAGCGAGAATGATGGATTTCTGGCCGTGAGCTGCGAAGGAGATGGAGGTTTAAAGAGTGCAGACAACGTCGACTTGACGCAAACTTGAAAAGCAGTGACATCCTCTGTCAGAAATACTACAATGTGGGAAACTCACTGAGGCTCAGTTCAGACCTACTCATTTCATTCAAATTGTGGAATGTAATTCTAAGTACTTATAATCGCTGCCAGTGTCTACTAGTGACATACAGTTATAGTGTATGCACCACCTACATTGTAAGAGATGTATACACCCCATAGGCACCTTCTGGTCGAGACTGATTTATAACTTCCTGCCCTTACTTCCTTTGTCACAGCGAGGCATGCCCGCTCTATAATGAATTACACATATAAATTATGGGTACAGTACAATACTTGGGTAGCCTCTGCCCGAATAACATTAATTTACAGCTTCGCCGCTCTCAGGCATATGATGAGGTGCTGCAATCTCCTGACAACAATACATCAACACCCATCCATCTGGCAAAGCACGAGAAAATTGTAGTTACCAGGATCAGCATCACTCGTCTCAAAAATCCGAAGGCATCTGTGAAATAGAGTCTGCATGCAACATCTAAAGCAACTTCGTTGCTTGCATAAGATTCCATCTTGCGCCGTTGGGCATCCAGCCTAGTTAAAAGGCTCAGAATGTCACTTGGAACCAGTAAATCGCATGGTCTTACCTGTCAAAGCTCTCGGCAAAATATCCCCGTATATCAGCATCTTTGAGAACTTCCTGGTACTGTTCCTCAAGTGCTTTCTCCACTGCTGTCCCTATGATCTCATCCCCCGCCATCATCATAACTGTCGGGATATCCTTCTCCTCAACAGGTCCCTCCATCTTGAACGACAAGGAGATAGGGATGGGGTCGTCTGGAGGTGTGCTAATTGTCCAAACCACAGGTCCACCTACCAAAAGTTGGACAACCTTCTGCTAAACATGCGGTGAACGTACCATCTGCTGTCTTTACATCAAAGAGGACTTTAGGTTCGGCTATCTATTCTCATTGGAAAAGCCGTTAGAAAAGATTCGGCCGTGCAATATTCAGAATTCTCACATTGGTTATATCTTCGTCGACTTCAGGTGAAGCCTCTTCATCTTCAAGTTCAGGTGCTTCCGAACCCCCTCGAGCAGCATAAAGAAGTTCATAACGCTCCGTTGTCCTGATGTACCGTCAGCGACCATACGGCAATTTCACAATTTCAACTTCAAACAACTCACTCTTGATACCGGTCCCATAAGATTTTTTTAACTTCATCGTCAATGGGGCAGGTTTCAAGCTTGAGCAAAGCTTGCTTCACGTTCTGCTGAGCAGCTCTCATTTGCTGGGGTGAGCTGCGTTTGAAGATATTTTTCAGAGCCATCGCAAATGAGATGGGAAGAATGGAGAAGAAGGTAGATAATTCCAAACCTTTTCATCAACGAGGTCTTTTAAAGAGATACGAAAGACAAAACCCCTACATTCCAGACAAGGGTGATGGAAAACGCAGCGACAGGAATAATACAAGGTTGCATAGACCAAGGCAACAACAATGAACCGGAACATCCTGACAACCGGTTCAATGGAGAACTGTGCGGGCGCTGACATGTCGTGGGCGAGTTCCTGCAAATTTTTGACAACAAGGCTTCTTGTTTTCGGGCCCCTTCGTGCGATTGTGGGCGATCGCCTGTTCACGTCAGAATCATAAAGGGTTCAATATTACGACTTGAAGGCTGTACACTGTCCAGTCAAATTAACATGACGCGTGCTGAGAAGGGAACAAAAGCGACAATTATCACAACTTGAAGTTCAAGGCCCTTTATCAGGTTCGCTGTTGATCACCCACGTTGATTGCCAACAACATCCGAGTCAGTCCGCGGTAGTGAATTCTGATTGACTTACCTATCATGAACGACAACGTCGACAAGCATGATGTAGTATCCAATACACCCTTCGCTACAGCAGTTAATAAAAATAATCAGAATCAGTTAGATTCAATGCTGTGTCTAGTTCTATTCAATCCTTGTTGGATTCTTGGAGTACGCAATGCTTCCAAACCATTGAATGCACCATTTCTCTCAGGTAACTCTATGGGTACCGACACGGTAGTTATAACTTCTTCGATTTCAAAGACTTTGAATCAGGTTAAGCGCCTGGCACCAGCAGATATCCTGCCCTTCCTTGCTTGCCGAGCTAAATGATGAGGACTGACAAGCCACCCTGGTCCTGATTATAGACAAAAGGTGAAGGGCCCGTTAGTGGGGCGACTGGTGATCTATACCGGAACTGTGAAGGCAAATGCATTACGTGTCTGAAAAACCAATTAAACAGTGATCACGAAAAATGGTCCGGTCATAATGGGTATATTAGATATATGACTCTAGAGAAATATCGTCTTCGGAATTGGTGGAACTCCTCTGACAATCGGCTTGATCTGCTTTGTCCAATGGACGATGGAACGAGTAACTGCGCCGAGTCTACTTTCCTTTTTGCTTCCAAGTCGGGAGCGCAGTTTCCAACTGCTGAGACGCTTTGTGATATCGCCGAAACGAGAAACAACCTCGTCCATCGTAGGCCGATGTTTGGGATCTTGGTGGACCATGTCTGCAACAAGGCTTTTCATGAAACCCAAGCCTCTTTTCCCGGGAATTATTTCAAACCCCTAAGACACGGTTAGGGACAGCAGAACATCATGAAAAGATGTCTTACCTCGAGGAAGTATTGGCGGATAGCGTTGCCCAAGCAGTACACGTCAACTGGAAACGGATCGCAGGGAGTATCAGGTGCGAAGAATTCTGGCACAGTTTTATCCCCTCCCCATCGAGGAAGCTCCAAGGGTGGGCCATCCTCCGGATTATAGCGGCGAGAGAGTCCAAAGTCAACCAGGTATGACTTGATGGGTGTAAGGGTTCGCGTAGAGCACACATTTACATCGCCAGAGAAATCTCGTTTCTTCGTACGTTCGGAGGGATGAGGCGGGTAGTCATAGAGTAGGGAAGAGTCTGCCATGATATTGTTATATTTGCAATCACTGGACACCAAATTAGGATGAGCAGATGACATGGCTGTTTGTAGTGACAATACCGATGGGCAATGTGTTGTTGGTGCATAAGTTGTAGCCCCTGCAGAAAGACATGAATCGTACGAAGATGAACGAGGGTCCAGATGCTACCTCAAATATTTGGCGAAAAAAGTCAACCACCTCACCAATCGTTTGGAAAGATGGATGTCCTACTGGATACAGCAGCGGCATTACGATTATCACGGTATCGTCGTCATCAGGTATTCGGAGTACGTCGTAGAAGGGAACACAACAATTCTTCGCATTAGAAGCGAGCGGCTCGGAGGAAAAGAGTCGACCAATCTCTACCTCGTCTGGATGTCGGGAGATGTCAATACGCTTTAGCATTACGAGTGACCCGTCCTCTCGCGAAGCATCCAGCAGGTGGCTAAACTGTAGGGGTGTTTCCACGTCAGTTCATAATCAGTTGGTAAAATTACACGAACATCAGGTATAAGCGAGTCTTCACATTCTGGCCAACGCTTTTCCGCACCTGGCTTTAACCAAGAGGCCATCCAACCTGGCTGGTAACGGTCTCGGAGAGTGTACCCACAAGATTTCAGCCACGGTTGGAGGTCAAGCCAAATGTGCTCGCTTGGATAGTGCTTACCCTCTTTCATAACGTAGGAATAGTCGGCTTTGGGGTCAAGCATGATGCCGATGTGAGTGATAGACGAGAGTTCTTCACTTGGAATGAATCGAGTCCGAGTCGGATATGGTTTCAGTTTCAACTTGAAGTTCGAAGCCCAGACTAACGCCGTCAAGACAACAGTGTCAGTAGACAATAGCGTCCTGATCTGGCATAACTTGAAGATTTCCGTTGAGAATAAGGACCCACAAGAGATTATGTAAACTATGTTGTACTTTATATGGTAAACTAGTAAGCCGCCGATCATGTTGCTTGGTTCCGCGCCCTCAGTGACTCGGACGTTGCCTCAACGTGCAAAAAAGTGCATCGCATATCTTGTGGGTAACTTTTACCGGTTGCTTATACTGTCACATGTGCCAGTTTATTGTTCTAAAAGATATTATATGATGAAGGTTAAATATCGCGTTCTCGACCATGATGCATCATGCATATGATCTTTCACTTGGAAACCTTCTAAATGACTGTTGGCTTTGATATAGTCGTTGGCGTATCCAATATCGGGTCCTTTCTGTTTCAATTCGTCGGCTTAAAACATCTGCTGAAGAGCAAGGACCTGGCTGGTATCAGGGAGCAAGCTCGGGACGAGTTATGTGCAGCTTTCACCATTCTTGATCAGTTCCATACTTTCTTGGACGATGGCTTCCTATCTCCGCTGGTGGAGAAATATAATAGGTGAACAGCAGGCTTCCCTTCTCGCTGTTCGGCTATGATCTCATTTAGGTTCTCTTAAGGTTGCACGAGAAGGTCAAAGAGGCGGAGGAGATGGAAGTGGAGGCGAAGAAAACCCACCCCCAAAAAAAGAAAGCAACCAAAGCGGAACTAAGACAAGCTAAGCAAACGCTGGCCTGGTGTCACGAATTGCATTGCCAGATCAGGGTGCGTTAAAGCTCTTACTTGGGTATAGATAACCACTCATGAACTTGCGAAAAGACCGCATCTGAGGATGCAAAATTTTCAAACTTTTTGAAGAAGAAGAATTGGACCCCAGAAGGGAAACCAATTCCCCGTAAGTGATCTGTTTATCCATGTTATCAAATCATTCATCCTTGATAGTAGCGCCTAAGCCTCAGCCTCGTGCCGCGGTTGTTACCTCAGGTGAGTATGAAGAATCTCAGTCTTATAGCATGCTTTGATTTATTCACAATGGTGCAGTCCCTCGTTCTGTGCATTACGAGCTTCGTGCCCCTGCTCCAGTCCACTATGCTCTCCACCGTACGGGATCGGAGTCGTTGGCGAGTGTAGTATCCAACCCCTTCAGAGATCCACTCGGAGCATTGTCAATATGATGTCACTTCTGTTCTTCATAAAACTAATAGTTTCCGTATCTTTCGCATGTTTCCGTATCTTTCGCATATGATATCCTCTTCACCGAGACGCTTAGACTGACGTTGTCATATTGAGTATTACTATAATGGTCCATGGAGGATCGAAAAAGGGACAAGTCAGAAGTACTCGCAACGATCCTTGACATGTATGGTCACTGGTCCTCCCTTGCACAACTTCAACTTGTATGTGGATGAAAAAGAGATATCGGATCGTAAGGGAAACTAAAATGATAGGTTGGCTAGCCTCCCTTGAGGAATACTGTTAAAATGTAACTTGATTTACAAAGTTACATGAACAACTTATCAGGGTTTTTAGAAGGTTAACCTCGATACGAAAGCCCTCACTGCAATACAAAGCGTGCTGGGCATCAGCACTATTGGCTGCAAATTTTATAAATCTGGTAATACGTCCGAGTCATAATTGAACCAACAGGGAAATTCTTTGCAATACAAAAGAACTGCGAAAACACCTATTACAAATTCCAGTTGCGTATAAACCAACATTAAAGTAATCACATAACAGTGGGAATAACTGAAATCCCTGTGGGCGAAATCATCTTCTGGGAGTCAGTATTGGTGGAAGTTGGTTGACAATCGGTTGGATCTGCTTCGTCCAATGCACGACAGAACGGATAAGTCTGCCCAGTACACCTTCCTTTCTGCTTCTTACCCGAGAACGCAATTTCCAACTGCTCAAGTGCTTGGTAATGCCCCCAAAACGTGTAACGACCTCATTCATTGTGGGCCGTTGTTTAGGATCATCGTTGACCATATCCGCAACAAGGGATTTCATGAATTCCAAGCCTTTCTTACCAGGGAATATCGAATCTCCCTAAAGCAACATTAGATAATACTCGATGAGTTTGAAAGAAATGTTTACCTCGAGGAAAGACTGTCGGACGACATTGCCTAAACAGTAGACATCCACTGGAAAAGGATCGCAGGGAGTATCAACTGCAAGAAATTCTGGTACTGATTTGTCTCCTCCCCATCGAGGCAGCTCCAGCGGTGGACCATCCTCAGGGTTATAGTGGCGAGAGAGGCCAAAATCAACCAGGTAATACTTGACAGGAGTCCGAGTACGGGTAGAACAAACCTTTACGTCACCGGAGAAATCCCGTTTCTTGCAAAGGGCATACGGATGGGGCGGAGAGTCATATAGTGGTAAGAGATCCCCCATGATGTTGTTAAATTTGCAGTCACTGAACATGACAGAAGTAAGATGACTAAATCCTTAGATTGTATAGAATAACCATACCGATGAGCAATGTAGTTCTGATGCATGAGTTGCAATCCCTGAGTAAAATGAGTGAATTATATGCGCAACAACGACGGTCAGATCGTTACCCCGAATATCTGGCGAAAGAATTCGATCACTTCACCGACGGTTTGAAAACGCGGGTTTTCAGTCCGGTACAGAAGCGGCATGACAAGAATTGCCACATCGCCATCGGGTGGTATCCGAAGTACTTCGTACAAGGGCACACAGCAGTTCTTGGGATTAGAAGCCAGCGGTTCCGTTGAGAATAGTTGTCCGATCTCAACCTCGTGTGGATGTCGCGAGATCTTAACGCGTTTTAACATTACGAGTGACCCGTCTTCTCGCGTCGCATCCAGAAGATGGGTAAACTGTAGGAAAGTGTTCTACTCAGAACACCAGCGACTGTCGAAAATATCGACTAACATCAGGAACGAGAGAATCCTCGCAGTCCGGCCAATCCTTGTCCGCGCCTGGTTTTAACCAAGAAGCCGCCCAATCGGCTTGGTACCGGTCTTGAAGAGTATACCCGCAGGACTTGAGCCAAGGCTGGATGTCTACCCAAAACTGCTCCTTCGGATAGTGTTTGCCCTTGTCCATAACGTAAGAATAGTCAATATTGAGCCCGAGCATGATGCAGATGAGGGTGGAGGGTGAGAAGTAAGACTTTGTCTTTCAGGCTTCAATAGCAATATGGCGACGGGACTGAGAGGCACGGGCGTGACCTCGCAAACATCAACGATGGACAATAATCCTAGTATGGAATTTCCACCATCAGACAAAGTTGCCCACAACTGTATCGCAATAAAAGTTTAGCATACACAATTGCGCTTCCTGCTCCACTCAGTGGCTTTTCCATATTGCACTGGTGGTTGGCACATGCTCTAGTTAGCGCAACGAGTCGTAGTACTAACAAAAAACCAAAGAACGACAGAAGTAACAAGTTGATATCTTACCTTCAAGTTCCCTGACGTCAGAGTTACCAAAGCCTAAGTCACAGGCTACCAAGGTCCTCGTCCTCGTCCTCGCAAGTCAAAGGTGTCAGCGCAAAATGGCACAAGATGTCGATTCGTCGGTTTGAACTTCGGGCCCTGTCAGTGTTGACGGAGGTCTGGACACTTCCTGAAGTTCGATTAACCCAGTGATGTTCGCGTGAGATTCATAGAGAGTTTCAAACCAGCTGTAAGTTGACCAGTAACTCGGAAGATGGCTCAAGTGATACGTGTTGAGAACTTAAAAAGCTTGCCAGCGGCGAAACTTAAAGTGATGATTGATCATGCCTCACTTGAGGTAGCTCATACTACATAATTTAGTTACAAAAGTGCTACCTAGCGTAGTGTAATTATCTAAAACTGGTTCAGTGACGGCTGGTATAATACTATAGGCGAAATTATTTTCGGAGACTAGGGGGTTGGGATTGGGGAAACTCGTCTGACTATCGGCTTAATCTGTTTGGTCCAATGAATGATAGAACGCACAATTCCGCCGAGTGCTCCTTCTTGTTTACTTCCTATCCGAGAGCGTAATTTCCAACTGCTCAAGCGTTTCGTGATATCGCCGAAACGAGTGACAACCTCGTCTATCGTGGGCCGTTGTTTGGGATCATTTTTAACCATGTCTGCAACAAGGTCTTTTATAAAGTCCAAGCCCTTTCCAGGAGGGAAACTTGAAAAGCCCTAAAGCAGTGTGACTGTGTGAGCACAGATTACTACAAGCACACGGAAGTGTTCTGACCTCGAGGAAGTATTGGCGGATGGAATTACCCAGACAGTAGATATCTACTGGAAATGGGTCGCAGGGGGTATCAATAGCTTTGAATTCTGGCACAGACTGATCCCCGCCCCATGTAGGAAGCTCTGAGGGTGGGCCATCCTCGGGATTATAACGGCGAGAAAGGCCAAAATCGACCAAATAATACCTGATGGGCCTGCGAATACGAGTCGAACAGACTTTTGTTTTCCCAGAAAAATCGCGTCTCATGTCAAGCTCAAATGGATGGGGTGGAAAGTCATACAACGGTAATGGGTCTGCCATGATATTGTTATATTTGCAGTCACTAGATGGAAGGAATAAGAATGCAGGTTATTGGAATGTCTAGAAATGACATACCGATGCGCGATGTGATTTTGATGCATAAGTTGCAATCCCTGCAGGAAAGAGGTAAATTACAAGCACAACAGCGAATGGGCTAGTGTTACCTCAAAAATCTGGCGAAGAAACTCAACCACTTCGCCAACAGTTTGAAACGGCGGATTTTCTATTCGGTATAACAGCGGCATGACAAGAATCGCACTGTCCTCGTTATCGGGTGTTCGAAGCACATCGTAGAAAGGAGCGCAACAATTTTTGAAATTAGAAGCTAGGGGTTCTTCGGAAAAAAGTTTTCCGATCTCAACCTCGTGAGGATGTCGCGAGATGCTTATGCGTTTTAACATTACGAGTGATCCATCCTCCCGTGATGCATCCAGGAGATGGGAAAACTTTAAGAAGATATTACGTTCAGTTCAAGAGCAGTGACTATGAGGTATGTTACATACGTCAGGAACGAGCGAGTCCTCGCAGTCCAGCCATCGCCGTTTCGCACCCGGTTTCAGCCAAGAAGCCTTCCAATTTGGTTGGTAACGGTCTCTAAGAGTGTATCCGCAGGATTTGAGCCATGGCTGTAGGTCAAACCAAACATGCTCCCCCGGATAGAGTTTGCCCTGGTCCATAAGGTCGGGCTTGCCACTTGTTGCGTCGAGCATGATGGAATGATTGCAGAGGGCAAGGATGGAATGGGCTTATGTTACTCAACTAAAGTCTGATGTAGCTCTATGTAGCCTGGACGCGGCTACAGGTTAGACAATAGAGCCCGATTTGGAATGCCCCTCCCCCAGCCGCTGGCAAGTTCATGTTGTGAGATGACTGGACCCACAAGGGATATTTATGTAATGTCGTCCACTTGTTGTATTTCACAATTGTCATGGACATGGAGTCATCCTCATGCGAGTCAAGAGATGCCAAATGTATTTGCTGTTGTACCACAGCCTCTTGTATACTAGTTGGAGTGTATTGTTTAATAAATTCTCATACGTGGAGGTTAAATACTACTACATACCGCCTAACAGAGTAATCATGTAACAATGGATATAACCAAAATCCAGCTGTAAGTAAAATCACCTGGGATTCCGTGTAGGTGGAAGACGTGGGATAAACGGACCGATCATGATCTGCCTCATCCGGTGAATGACAGAACGGGTTATGCTGCCCAGCGCTCCTTCTTTTTTACTGCCTATCCGAGAGCATAATTTCCAACTGCTCAAACGCTTTGTGATGTCGCCGAAACGTGTGACGACTTCATCCATCGTCGGCCGTTGTTTAGGATCATCTTTGACCATATCCGCAACGAGGGGTTTCATAAAACCCAAGCCTTTCCTAGCAGGAAACAAGGAATCCCCCTACAGCAGCATGGGATAAGACAATTGTAGAGGAAGGGGAGATCTTACCTCTATAAAAGATTGTCGGATGACATTGCCCAAACAGTAGACATCAACTGGAAAGGGGTCGCAAGGAGTATCGGTCGCGAGAAATTCGGGCACAGACTTATCTCCTCCCCATCGAGGAAGCTCCAAAGGTGGGCCATCTTCAGGGTTATAGCGCCGCGAGAGACCGAAGTCAACAAAATAATATTCAACGGGCGTGCGAGTACGAGTAGAGCAAGTTTTTGCTTCGGCAGAATAATCACGCGTCTTCCTGATTCTAAACGGATGAGGGGGCGACTCGTAGAGTGGTAAGACGTCCACCATGATGTTGTTATATTTGCAGTCGCTAAACACCGAGAAAATCAGAGGAAGTAATTTAACTGTTTGGAGGTTTGATACCGATGAGCAATGTGTTGTTGATGCATAAGTTGCAATCCCTGCAAAACAGGATAAATTCTTTGAAGTGTCACAACGAAGGTCCAGTAGTCACCTCAAATATCTGGTGGAAGAATTCTACAACTTCGCCAATAGTTTCGAAGGGCGGGTTTTCTACCCGGTAGAGTAGCGGCATGACAAGAACCACACCATCCTCGTCACCAGGTATCCGAAGCACATCGTAGAAGGGAACACAATGATTTTTTGGATTCGAAGCCAGTGTTTCCGAGGAGAATAGTTGTCCGATCTCTGCCTCGTGCGGATGACGCGAGATACTGATGTGCTTCAGCATCACGAGCGACCCGTCCTCTCGTGATGCATCCAGGAGATGGGTAAACTGCAAGAAATATTCCGCTCAGTTCACAAGCAATCAAGTTGAAAGTTTGCCGCAAACATCAGGAACGAGTGAGTCCTCGCAGTCCATCCAACTCGTCTTCGAATCCGGTTTCAACCAAGAGGCTACCCAATCGGGTTGGTATCTATCCCGAAGAGTATATCCGCAGGACTTGAGCCATGGCTGGAGTTTAACCCAAATGCGCTCCCCTGGATAGTGTTTACCCTCTTCCATAACGTTGGAATAGTCGCCATTTGGGTCGAGCATGATGCAGGAAAGAGGAAAGGACGCAGTGAGTTTTTTGTTTATACCGAACCTGCGTGGTAGTCAAAGTAGACACAACTGCCAGTGGAGAGGACAATGACATTCTGATCTGACTCAATGCGTCCCTGAACGTTCGAACCACTTGGGACCTCCTAGGACCCACAATGGATTATGTCATTGTATTTCCCTTGTTTCCCGTATCCAAGTACTATGTACATACTTAATAGGCCCAGGTACCAGTAACACTGCCAGCAGCACTGGCAGGTGTTCTACTGTGTTCAACGCGTCCCAACTTGAAACGGCATGGTATTGTTCTACTAGCGCTAGGAGGGTTACATAAATACCAGGTTCGTCGAACACCTCCCATCCACTAAAATAACACTCCGTTCAGACAATGCTTGACATAGCTGTTGGCATTGCCAATATCGGGTCCTTCGTTTTTCAAGGCGTCGGATTGGGTCATTTGATAAAGAAAAGTACTAAACACCCAGTCTTCATTAGGCGGCAGGCTCGGAAGGAGTTGAGCTCGGCGTTGGGCATTCTTACTCAGTTCCACGAAGTCATCAATGACGACGTCATGGCTCCGCTGGTTGCAAGGTATAATATGTGAGCAGTTTCTAATCCAGGGTTACATCGACATTTCACTTATATATATTGTATTCCCTTCAGGTTGCACAAAGCACTCCTGGCTGTAGAGAACGATGCCTTAACACCAAAATCTTTCAAGGAATCGATGAAGTCATTCAAGGCAGATCAAAGGCGAGCTACAGAAAATCGGGGGTTTTGCCGACAACTGCATTATGATGTCAAAGTAAATCATGGGCCCCTTCTCTATTAGAATAACCACTCATTAACCCGCTGGAAGATTGCATCTGACAGTGGGTTGTTCGAAGACCTTTTGAAGAAGAAAAACCTCACCCCCGACGGACGACCGATACCTGGTAGGTGTTGCATTCCCCATCTGTGGTTCTTAGTTTGTTTATCATTTCACAGTTACTCTTCATCCCATCCCTGTGGCCGGATGTTCAGGTGAGTATGAGTCCTGCTGATGCAATGTGTTCAAGATACCAGCTTATAATGAACTGGTTTTTTTAGACCCGTTTCTTACAAAGGAATATCAACTTATCAATTTCTCAACAAGCACGTTTCGTTATCCTCCTCGCCGAGCGAGTTCTTCAGCGAGCATAGAATCCAACCCATTTAATGATGCAGATCACCCAGCAGAAATGGCAGTGATATTATGACATCCCCCTGTCTCTTCAGCGTTGACGGTTACTGTAACATTCCACCATCATCAATCCACATTAGATTATCATGAATCGCCAATGTTGTTGCTATGGACGAGTCGGGATTGAGGGAACTCGTTTGACAGTCGGCTCCATCTGGTTCGTCCAATGAGGAATAGAACCTACTCCCCTACTCGAGAGCGCAGTTTCCAGCTGCCTAAGGGCGACCTAAGCGAGCGACGACCTCATTCATTGTCAGCCGTTCTTCAGGATCATCTTTGACCATATCGTCCAACCGGGTTGGTAACTGACTCGAAGCATATATCCACAGGACTTTAGCCATAGCTGTAGGTCGAGCCGAATGTGCTCCCCTGGGTGGTCCCTCATGACATAGGGATAATCGGCTTTCGGTTCCACCATGGTGCATGTGAGATCACTGAACGATGAAGGCGGTATCTAATTCTTCTTCACTTATAATGAATCAAGATGCCCGAGGACCTAGCCACCATCAAGTCATAGTCATTGAACAATAGAGTCCTGTTCTGGAATATACAATAGGACCGTTCAACTCGGAAGATCAAGTTGGACCTCCAATGGATTATCACTGTTTTGTAATGTGTATTGTTCTCAATTGGTTTCAACACTCCTAGTACCCACAAAAGTTAATTCGCGATACATGTGTCTTATCATGCACTGTTAGGGCTGTATGTATCCTCCTGGTTATAAAAACTAATATAACAATAACCACATATCAATGGGTATAACCAAAATCCGACTGGGAGCAAAATCATCTTCCGGGAGTCGGTATTGGTGGAAGTCGCCTGACAATCGATTTGATCTGCTTCGTCCAATGAATGACCGAACGGACTATACTACCCAGCACTGTTTCCTTTTTTTTGCCCAGTCGAGACCGCAGTTTCCAGCTACTCAAGCGCTTTGTGATGTCGTCGAAACGAGTGACGACTTCGTCCATTGTGGGCCGCTGTTTGGGATCATCATTTACCATATCCGCAACAAGGGACTTCATGAACCCCAAGCCTTTCCTGGCTGGAAAAAGGGAATCTCCCTAAAGAAACACTGTAGAACACGTAACAACTATGGAAAGAAAAACATACCTTAAAGTAATACCGTCGGATGATATTGCCCATACAGTAAACATCAACTGGAAAGGGATCGCAAGGAGTGTCTTCCGCAAGAAATTCTGGCACAGAATCATCTCCTCCCCATGGAGGAAGCTCCAATGGTGGGCGATCTTCGGGATTATAACGACGAGAGAGGCCAAAGTCTACCAAGTAATACTTGACAGGCATCTGAGTCCGAGTGGAACAAACTTTCGCTTTGCCAGAGAAATCACGTCGCTGGATAAGCTTGTACGGGTGAGGAGGAAACTCATACAACGACAAAGGATCCACCATCATATTGTTATATTTACAATCCCTAACACCGAGAAAGTAAGAGACTGAATGAGTGCGTTGTCTGAGTTGACCTACTGATGTGCAACGTGATTGTGATGCATAAATTGCAAGCCCTATGGAAAATAAGGGACGTATGTGAGTTAGAAGCGTAACTGGAAAGGTCCTGTTGCCACCTCAAACATTTGGCGAAAGAATTCAACTACTTCCCCGATAGTTTGAAAGGGTGGATTTTCTATTCGATACAATAACGGCATGACAATGATCACCCTATCCTCGTTGTCGGGTACTCGAAGCACATCGTAGAAAGGGATGCAACGATTCTTGGGATTAGAAGCAAGGGGTTCCGAGGAGAACATTTGTCCAATCTCAACCTCGTGAGGATGTCGCGAGATGCTGATATGTTTTAACATCACAAGCGACCCGTCTTCTCTTGTTGCGTCTAGGAGATGGGTAAACTGCAAGGAAATACTACGTTCAGTTCAAGAGCAGTGAATATGAAAGTATATTGCAAACATTAGGAACAAGCGCGTCCTCGCAGTATCGCCAATGTTTTTCTGACCCCGGTTTTAACCAAGAAGCCACCCAGTCAGGTTGGTAGCGGTCTCGAAGAGTGTATCCACAGGATTTGAGCCATGGTTGGTGGTCAACCCAAAAACGCTCTGCTGAATAGAGCTTGCCCTCGTTCATAACGTTTGAATCGTCGTCACCATTGAGCATGATGTAGATGATGAAGTTGTAACCGAGTGTTCCTTCTGGTTGTGGCAGTTAGAAGCACGGTCAGAATGTAATTGTTCAAGTTGGAAAATAACTTGAACGTCGCGAACCGGAATTGGGGGCGGGCCATGCCCTGTACTAGATAGATATTAATCAGTGGACCCACAAATGTCAACCGATATAAATGTATTTTTCGAGATTTAATAGCAGCGCTAGGCTTGCGTTGTAGGCGCACCAAATATACTACATTTGAGGCCGTGTTTTTACATTCCATTAAGTTCTTCTGCTGTAGGGCGTAGTACTGCTACTTACTTTTGATTAGTTTTATAACTTACTACCTAGCTAGTTGAGCATCCGACTTGGTAGCGTTGTTGTAGTGCTTGGTTGCGTTGTTACTATGTTACTATATTGATATCTACCTACGCTACATAAGTAGCTAAGGACATACTAAGCAGTACGCCTCGATAGACCAAGTAAGAACATTGTAAATAAAAAGGTGCTAGTGGGGTAGCATCAAAACCTCATTGAGGAAAGCTTGCCACCACGTAGTACTTGGTTCAGCTGGTGCAGTGCTTGGTCCCTTTGGTGTAGTGCTTGGTCCCTTTGGTGCAGTGCTTGGCCTGGTCAGTCTCATTACTTGGTTTAAATTTACTTGGTGAAGTGCTTGGTACTACTTTGATTCCTTTGGCATTGTACGTGCTACTTAGTACTTAGTAGTGTATGGCACCTGAAAGCTGTCGAGTTGTGGGTCATGTGACTTCATAATTCCTTATCTTCTATCCATCGTCTTAGCTACCAGCGACGATGCGGTGAGACACGAGACGATGCACACCCCACGACAATCGCGCCCTGGGAGTAGCTGGAGGTCGTCGAGCCAGGCCAGTGTACTAGGGACTCTGGTGACACATGCTGATGTCGCTGAGGAGGTAGCAAATTTGAAGACAAGGTAAGTTATCTTCTTCTTTAGTTTCCTTATCATGATGAGTAACTAATTCTATTCTATTCATTTTCTAAGACCTAAAAGCTACCGGTGGCGACAATGGGGGATGAGACGATGTGCGCCCATGACAATCTCGAAGCACCGATTCATCAGTCTAGCTGGAGCCCATTCAGTACGTCGGGAATGTGTCTTACAAGGCACTCAGACTACTCACATGGTTTTAGGCAGAAATTTTGAGCTGTAGATTCGACCCGACAGGTCAGAACATAGCACCATGTTCAGCGGACCGAAGCATCTGTCACGGTAAGTTTCTTTTTTATGTATATGTTTTGGATTCCCATTCAAACTATACATGGCACCATTCACAGCACCATGGCGAACATACTCATCGAACACGAACTACGGCCTCCTCTCCAACCTTACAAAGGCACCAATTCTAGACCTGCAGTGGTCTCTCTGCTCCTCCAATATCTACACGGTGTCCGCCGAGTCGGCCCCGACCACCTCCTGTGCACCACCGACCTAACCACAAGTCAAGGGATCCGGGAAAATCCTGCCCACCGTGAAGTCATCAATAGCGTAGATGGGACGATGGCTAGTGGGAGTGGCATCGCGCTTCAACTGGGAGGGAGGGGATGGTGGGAAGAAGCATTCTGTTGCGACGTTTGAGATTGGGTGTCCCGTCACGTCGGATTGGTGGAGTGCTGACGGCACAAACGTGTACATCGGTGCGCTAGATAGCGAGATCTGGCCGCCCGCGTCACCCACGATCTTATTCGAGAACTCCATCACCTCCACTCCTCGTGGAACACGTCATGATGATCCGTGGTATGAATATCCACATTATCCACATCGTCTATCCAGCTACGATGACTACTCAGCGGGTCCATCTCCACGCAGGCGTTCTTACAGCTCTGGGAACATTACACACAACCATATTCACCACGTCCTTGCAGTTGCACCATTCCTGAGACTCCAACACTGTCGGCCTTGGCTGCTTCTACCATCTCCACTTGCTTGACTTCCACCAGTGTCTGCACTGCCATCGTCAGTGTCGTCAGTGTTCCTGTTCCTGTCCAGACATGCGTACGAAGATATCAGTAGCTGAACACATCAACGACGGTTCAGTGCGGCTTAATATGTCATTTTGACTGCAGTATCATAAATTACTTGGGCATGAGCTCGACATACTATGCATCACAAGTTGTCACATAAGATACTGGTCTAAAGTTGTCCTCTCCTTGTCAATATTGTGTTGTGTAAGTAAAGCTGCCTGTCTTTCCTTATACGCGCCTAGCTGAGATATTGGTGCCCCCGTAACAATGGGACCATCAGGAGCCCAAAGAAAGCAAATACCTTGCCATATTGCATACAATCCATGCACTCTTCCATCAGAAGGAGCTGTAAAAGTACATTTAACAAAAAATATGGGCATACATCGAATAAGATGGATGCTTACTAGGAATGTTTCCTTTCCATTCTTTTAAAGATGCTTCTTCTGCCCATCCATACCAGACGGTTTTGTGATCAAATGATGAAGAAGACCACTTGAAATGGCTAAGGACAGCATGACTATCAAGACTAAACTCATTAAACAAAGTAATCTTTATCGTCGTGCTTTTCTTTGGGAGTGGCAATAAAAAGCCGAGAATGGATAAGATATTGCTCATGGCTTTGAAATTCCTGACCATGGAGCATAGTGATTTGTAGTTTTTCTGAAAAAAAGTGTCCTCCATGTTGTGGATTTGAAACTGCTGCAATATGGATGAAAGAGATGGCAAAGGAGAGGGTGTGTTACTGTTATCTGTACCCAGTTCTTCATCAGTGCCCTGAGAGGCTGGCGATGAGTGGTTGCTGACAGGAGCATGATCATGATGCAATAGAGCAGCTGGACGTGCATTGGCATAATGAAGCGATAACTGAGTGTTTTGGGTTTGGTGATCTGGATTTGAAGACGAGGACTGATGAGGAGCTGGCCCAGGACCAGGAGAAGGTGTGAATAAACATGGAGAGCTGTGACGAGAATGAACAGGAGAAGTGTGATGAGAAGGATATTGACTCTGGGTACTTGGAGAAAATCTATCGGTAGAACCGGAGTGGTCAGAGCTTGAACGCTCCTGAGCAGCAGAAACTACTAGCTTCTGAAGGTAAAAAATAAGAATGAAATGAGATCTCAAGTCCACTCCCATAGGAGCAAAGATTGAGGAGAATCGCCGTGTTGCAATGGGAATATCCTCTCCAGAGCTGACTGCAAGTATTTCCAGACACCTATCAAAGCGCAAAGGAATCGCTTGTAACCCAGCATGTACAGAATCCATATTACAAAGGAATCGGTAACCATGGGTAGGATTTTGTAGCTGTTCTCCGAAGTCTGGTACACGAGTTGTTGCAACGCTGACACGACACTCAGTGACATTGAGGTTCTGATAGATTATACTGGACAAAACAGGATCTATATCATCTGATGCCAGAATGTGTTGCAGAGTAAGCAGAAGGGTGCCCAGCATGATAGAAGTCTCTCCTGAACGATTACCCAACCATGGGCTGGGGACGGAAAGATCGAAAAATGTCTGAGAAACCAGAATGCTATGGGTGTCGCCTGGTTTCATGACAACTGTTGTGCAGGTTATTGGTAAATCCAAAGTGGTAGATAACACATGATTGGACAGGCTATTCGCAGTTGATTGTGAACCAAAACTGTGATTTGTGCTGTCTGTCCTGTCTCCTGCTATTGGATCAGCGTGCATAGCTCCTCGACAAATATAATATGGCACACCAGTATTCATGTAATAATGTTGAGGATCATCTATGGTGTCATATTGGCTCATAGTCCTGAAGAACAAAAGGTGAAATGGAAGTGGAAATAGTTTAGGAATTCAAGAAAGTAGAAGTCGTCCAGATCCGGAAGTCGTCCAATTCTGAACCATCATGTGACCTTAGCAGAAACCGCAATCTAAGGGACCGAGATAAGAATTGGCAAGCACACTCTCTTTGGTTTCTCAGATGAATCACCAAGCAACTCGGTGTGCTGAAACTTCAGAAAATCCGGAGCTACTGGATGCTTTTTGGTCTCATTACCAGAGATTCGTAGAAGCCATACAAGACGCAGTCCAAAATGGAACTGATTCTGTTGTTCTGGAGAGATTAGGAGATGATTTAGAGGAATTCAATACTGTTGTCAATGATGTAGGCTCTATGTAGTACATTTATTATTTAGATGCTTAATTGCTCTTTTAGCATTCCCAATTGTTTGACGACCAAGAGTTACATACTCTTCAACAAAATCTTGGTATTATGCGAAACGATATCAGATTGCAGCATCAACAGGCAATGGATGAATCTCATCATGGACACCCCCTAGTGATGTCCACTTTGCAAACTGGTAGAAGGGGAAGGCCAAGAATTATTTTCGATCCAGGCTTTTTGCAATGGGCTTCTACCCAGAGGACGACTTCAGGAATTGCACGCTTTCTTAGGGTCAATAGGTCTACCTTGCACAATGCTCTGTTAGATCATGGAATTGCAGAACCTGGAAGGAACCCTTTCCCAAATGCTCAGCAGCAGGTACTACTAGCTGCTGAAACAGATAATCTAGAGAATAATGATTGTTCAGGCGAACCACAAGAGGACTCAGAGGATGACCTATTAGAGCCTGATATTCCTATGCCTCCTGAACTTCCAGAGGATATAACTGTCACTGCTACTGCCACTGGTTCCACCACTACTGCAATCTCTACGCTTACAAATGAAGCCCTGGATAGCCTTATCATGCGCTTGAGAATGCACTATCGTAGAGCAGGGATTAGTATGTTGGATGGAATGTTGAGAAGACTTGGACATAGGGTACAGAGGGAGAGAATCAGGGAGTCCCTGATGAGGGTTGATCCAGTGAGAAGAGTGTTTGAAAGGATCCGCATACGGAGAAGAACATACAGTGTACCTGGTCCTAATGCTTTATGGCACCATGATGGGCAGCATGGTAAGAGATATTGTTGCTACAAATGACATTTATACTGACTGCTTTAATCAGGTCTAATTCGGTGGGGTATTATAATTCATGGATTCATAGATGGATATTCAAGATTGATCACTGGCTTGAGGGCTAGTGACAATAATACTGGGGCTGCTGTCCTGGGGCTCTTTCTTGAAGCTGCCCATATATATGGAGTACCATTTAGATTGCGAGGTGACCATGGTGTAGAAAATATTATGGTTGCAGCATGGATGGAATCCTTCAGAGGTTCCATGCGGGGTTCTTATATATGGGGACGGTAAGTTCTATTGTATACTAATATTCATGTTTTACTAAATTGTTATATAAAAAATTGTAGAAGTGTCCACAATGTAAGAATTGAGCGCCTCTGGGTTGATGTTACTGTACAGGTTGGAGCTACTTGGGCAGACATTTTTGTCATGCTTGAGCTTCATCATGGACTAGACATTAATAATGTCAACCACATCTGGCTTCTTCATCATCTGTTTCTTTCAACCATCAATTCTGTGCTTGCTTTTTTTGCTTAGTCTTGGAACGAACATAGGATTCAAATTAGACATGGACCAAACAGATCCCCAGCAGACATGTTTGGATTTGACATGTTGGTTCATGGTGTCAGAGGTGATCCCCTGCCTAATGACAACCTGGAGGATGAAGAGCTGGAGGTATATGGCATTGACTGGGAAGCTTTGAGGGATGACAGGCTTCTTCAATCCCAGCAAGCAAATAATGCAAGTACAGAGGATTCAACTTCATGGATAAATCAAGCAGGCCCTCCTGAACATCTAAATGAGGTACAGGTAGATTCACCAGGTGCACCTTTGCATCAAGAGGAGATCCAGTATATTGATGATGCTGTGGTTGGATTTATTGGATTGTCAGATAATAATAGTGTAGCACAGATGTGGATTATTAGCCTTTCCATAGCCCAGGATATCAGACCAGACTTATTTTAATCAGACTGGAAGGAAGCTGGAGCTTCCAACACTCGAGACTCAATGAGATGAGAACTATAAGGAACTTAATATAATTTGGAGGGGGGATTCTAGAATACTGTACAAGTACTCGAAGTATGCACTATATACTGCTGGAGTAACATGTGATAACTGAGTGGCATGTGATAATGTAATGATGATGTAAGAGGATACTGAGCTCAGCAGTGGTGAAGCAGGGGATGGGGGGCATGAAAGGGCATGAAATGGGGACTGACAGCTGTGGTGAATGGACAGGGGTGTAGTCGGGGACAGTTTTTGGGGACAGAGCAGTGTATTGAGTCGTTGACAACAGAGGCATTGTTGATGATGTGACGGCTCACATTGACACATGCAGTGTGGTGGTGAACTTGTGAGGTGGCTCCGTTGAGTTGACGACACATCCCAGTGAACGTGTGTGCATATGCGCGTCACGCCGTTTGTCGCTACGTTTTTCTGACGTGGTTGAGGTGGGGATGTGTGGGTGTCGTCATCGGTGACCTGGCAGGGAACGGTGCGTGTTGACCGCATCGTTAACAAGAGGGAGCAGTGTAAGACGTGGGCAGTGGCGAAAGATGTGGGCGGTGGTCTGGCATTGTCTTCGGGGGATCTGGGTGTGACATGACGAGCTTAAGGGGACGTGGTCAGGGTCTAGGATGTTCGTGGCAGTGAAACGGCTCGCATCTGGGTCACCTGGGAGCGTGCTTGTTCGTTCTTCAGCTGTGGCTCATGGTTCAGAGTGGGCGGGTATGACCATTGTTGATGAACACGTCTACAATGATGTAGCAGTAGCGAGGAATTGTCTAGATGCGGAATGGGGGCCAGGGGAGTTTCCAAGGGTGCTGTAGTTCGCTCTGGCAGTAAGTACCGTCGTAAGTGAGGTGCTGGAGGTACGTGAGGTGCTGGAGCTGGTTCTGAAGCCGGGGATGGGACAGTGGTGGTGGTTGACAACAGGCTGGCGTCGTGGAAAACAGCGGGGCTGTGTGGGCCCTGTCAACGGTGATGTGGTTCGTCGACGATGATGTTACCATCCACGTAACCCTTGTCGTGTAGTACCTTCAACCCCTTCTAGAGGGCACAATGGAGGAGACTCGATATGGCAGGGAACGGTGGTGGCAGCAAGACAGATTGATTTGGGGGATGACGAAACTGTGAGTTTCCGGGGCACTTCGTTCCATCGAGTGTGCGACACGTTCAGATGAACGCGTCTGCACCACCTCACGTAGCTTCGTCGTTAGCGTGGTAGGCAGTTGGTATATGTCATTATCAACGCTTTTGAAGCTCCCCAAGAGATGTGGTAGCCGTCGCTGATTGTTGTTGTCGAAGTCGCTACTCCAGGGTCTGGTGTAACAGATATTGTTGACGTTGATTGGTGATGATGTTGACGTGAAGTAGCAGGGTCTAGGGTGTGGAAAGACGCGTTGGGCAGCCACCTAGAGTGCAGAGGACCGCTCTAGAAGGAAGTGGTGCCGTTTCCGAGCACTTGCAGAGGGGGTACGCACTGGAAAACCAACTGCGAGATGGTTGTCACAACATTGATGGTGTTGACGTGGCACCTGATGGTGACGGAGTTGTGCGGTGTGGGCAATGCTCGTGCGGGGTCGTCTGAAGTATTGGAGCCAAGTGAGATGGGTGGGGTCGAGACAGGGAGGTCCATTAGAGGGCAAACATGCCTCGCTCACGAGCCGGAATGGCATATGCTCAAGCTCGAAAGACAAGGGAAGATGAAGGGTACCCTTGCAGTGTGTGATTGGGGTCAGGAGTTCATGTTGACTGATGCAGCAATTGGGAGAACTCTAAGAAAGTTTGAGCATGTGAAATATAGAGTATATGAGGCATACGCACGAAATTGTTTATGATAGTCAATTAGAGTCAGGAGAGATAGAAAGCGATAGCATGGAGTGGTTTTGCCATGGATATGGAGGGAACGTAAGGTTGGGATCGGCATAGGCAAGGATACATGGAGAGGGGTCCCTAGGCAGGCGAATGTTCAAGCCCGTCAAAGATAAGTTGATCAAACAATGAAGCGATTCAAACATCACCTGGAATTGGCTCTGAGTCATCACATTCCTAGGCCATGCATCAATATGCAATGTTGTTACCACGCTCAACAGTGGTGCAAGGACCACGTCGAATATAGCCACAAGTGGGAAAGTGGTGGCGCAAGGATGATCAGTCTGGGGGTTTATAGAAGAGGGACCTGTTCCGTAGCATCCTCCTAGAACGTTTGTGTAGATGATGGAACCCCAAGTTTCATAAGTGATATGAAGTTATGAACAGAAGGAAGGGGAGATTGAGATGTAAGAGGAAGAATTTCGATGCGAATAAGGCAGTTCTGGACCAGAGTCAAACAAGATTGACGTTCAGCATATGCATCGACACAGGGAAATTGCGAAGAAAAGCGAACAAGGTGAGCAAGTAGAACCCAATAAAACATTGAACTTGACTCGGAACTTCAAGTTGGCCATTACATGATAACTGGCTTGCCCTGAACTTGCCACGAAAGATAATCGCGATAATTCTCAAAACTTGCAAGCTCCAGCCATGACCTCCACCCCGAAACGTGCTCGTGCTAATACTGCAGGAGATTCTGTGATCTGCTCTGCTGATGTCTTGATCAAAAGTCTGGAAACTCTGAGACTGGAAGCTGAATTGGATTTTGCAACAAACCCAAACCTCAATCCATTTGGCATCGTTTTGAACGATGGCTGTGAAGAAGATGGCGAAGAGAACTATCCAGATGATTCACATCTTGGTGCTGGGGAAAAGCATAAAGAGCACACATTCAAGAATATTGTACCTGAATTGTTTATCAATACACCTCCTGGTCACGGTTTGTGTACAAAATGTTTCGATTTTGATTGAAGCTAATCAGTGATAATGACAGAGCCCCTCCCAAAGCCAAAGGGACCTCGACATTCATCAGCCCCCATGGAATTTGAACGTACCACATTTCGTCCAAATTTATCACGAAAATTATCTACACCTGTCAAGAAAGGTATCAATTATATTATTGGGCAGATAGTTTTATTCTGGCCTTGTGGGGATGAAGATGCTGTCCGTCATGCTACCTTGTCTCTCGTTACCGGATTCTCTTTCTATGAAGAAAACTTTAAACCACATCTCGAACGCTTGAAAAACCTGGAACTTAAAGGGAAAAAGGTAGCACCTTTTGATCAACGTGCTGATGGGGTGAGCATAACATTTGTGATAATTGGAAGTTTGATACTGACTTATACACATAGAGTTATGGATTTCAAGAGCTATGGGAGAAAGTTTGCCATGTTTATAATCTGTACAAACACTTTACTGAGAGGGTTGTTTGCAGCTGGAGGGAACTGACAAGGTGCCTGCAGTGGAGAATCAAGCAATCAAGGATCAAATTTTGTCCATGTTTCTGCAGTTTGTAGAAGCTTGGGAGATGGGCAAGATGGATAAACCAGACATCAAATACTCACAGGTTGCTGGTATCCCAGCTGAACTTTTAGATGCTGTGAGAGCTTCAAGGGTGGAGTGGCAGGGGGTTGCGGTGGCAGAGCATTTGGGGGAGAGGGCATTTCACTCTGCTGAATGGATTAAATTTCAAGAGTAATTCACATTTGTGTTTGTGGGACTTAATCTGATCATCATCAATATTTGTAGGATTTCAGCTGAGGAGGCTTTGACAATGAAAAACAAGATCATTGTAGAATCAAAAGAATTATTGGAGTTGGGACTGCATCAGAGGGCATATACTGAAAGAGAGGTAATTCTAACTGATGAGACATGGGAGCGAGTGAGAAAACCAAGGGATGGTGAGCCCAAGTGTGTAATTTTGTGGAAGGGTGACCATGCTGAGGATACCACCCCAACGGAGAAGAAGATTGTGAGAGATTTCTGACTTTGATTATGATTTGCATGATACTCATAGAACATATATAGTTTGGTGGGGCCTTGTACAATGCTGAGGCATTAACAAGTTTTGCAAGTGAGCACACACAAGACCTAGTTGAGGTGAAGATGAGAACCCTTATGCATGATGTCCGGTCCGTATCAATCAGTTGCAGTATGTCATTATGCAAGCTAATACAGTGACTTAATGGACATGATAGATCCCATGAAAGTATTAAACGCAGCATGAAAAATATGGGAACAATGGTGAAATCGGTGTTAGGGGTACAAGAAGTTAATGGTGTGATAACACACAAGAATATCGAGGTGCCTGTGGTAGGTCCAAGGGCACAACAGGTGACAATTGATAAGGCAAATGCACTGTCATCTCTCAGGATCACCTTAGAACAAGCCCGGCCTGGTGAGTTGTTTGATATATATAGGCACAAACTTGAAGTTCAACTCTAACAATAATCACTAGTATTGCAAGCTCGTAACTTTGCATTTCTAAAAGGATTTTTACCTCATTTTGCCAAACAGCAATTGGTATGTAATTCAATTAAATTTATTTGAAAACAAGTTCTGAGTACATGTTTGCCCACAGGCAATGGCCACAGAGGCCAATCTTCTAAACCGTTATGGCATTCCTGATTACCAGTCCTTTGCTTCCTATGGGTATGCTGCAGCAATGCATACTGACAACAATGATACAGCCACTATGGGATGGGTTTCTGCACGTTCAGAACAGGTGAATGAGATTCTATTTATGAATAACATGCTGATAAAATTGCACATCAAGGTGTTGGATGACGAGAGCAATTTTGTGTATGCTCAATTCAAGGTCATCCTAGAGTTGGATGTCAATACCCACTGGATCTGGAACGCCCCAAAACAATTGCATGGGACAACAATGAATCGGGTGTTTGCAAAAAAACCCAAGTCATGGAAGACATTTACCAGATCCCTTGCAAATGCAGCTCAGTGGTCACGAGCAAATGTTCTTACCCATAAAGCTGTATGTGGTGGAAAGAAACACTGAACATGATTGAACAGAGTATTGTATGTGTTTGAAGTATAACTAGTTGTCCAATGTAAAGATGTATATACAATCATGATCCTGAATAACGTGCAAGGCCTATGACATGCAAAGGGATTTTACGTGGGTCACAAAGAATGAATAAGACCCTGTCCATGAAGTGTCAATGGTGCATAAAAAGGCTTGACTTGTCGATTCATGATGAAGATTGACGACAGAGTATAGAATTAGCTCTACTCTAGAGACAACGATATTAGAATTATTGACGCATAAAGCTGAAACAGATACTCACCAATGTTGAACGAGAGCCCTGTGATGTAGGTATAACGGGCGCTGGGATCACAGGTGGTGGTGGAGGCGGCGGTGGCGCTAGCCATGGTAGCCCTCGCATACGGTCTTCTGGTGGCATAGTTCTAGAGCGCGGCGATTGCCTGCGTGTCGGAGACAGGGTGGGGTATTGGAAGTGCGATGTGAAAGGAGGTGCGGATGTGGGTGTGGGGAGGTGGTGTGCCGATGTGGAGGCACGGTGGCGTGAAGGTTGTGGATAGGTGTTGGGAAGGTGTGTGGCGCTGGAAGAGTTAAAATGCCTCCGCATAGATGAGGAGGGGCCGTTGGAGTCATACTTTGCATACGTAAACGTCCAACGGGCATGATACTGCAACGCCAATTGTTTGTCGATCCCTTCCGTTGTGTCATGTCTCCCCGAAACTCGGAACATGCCAGGCGACAGAACCAGAAAGTTCACTTTCTGCAGACGCCAGAGAAGTGAGAACAATAGAGGTATTCAACAAACGAGCAACCCAACCATTTTGATATCAACTCCATTATGCTCATGCATGACTCCGGAGCCGCCCAAAGTGAATCACGCATCAGCCATCTGCACATCTCCGTCACCACCAGCCACCATGCCGTCCTGGTCAAGGAGGGCCTCAGCTGCCTTCTTCATCACGGCCAGTTTTCC
>QLOJ01001499.1:0-18971 GCA_003313625.1 Tricholoma saponaceum | reverse complement strand
TTTTTTTTATTTTTTTCTCGTTGCTTGAAGATGCCTGTCTCCTTTTCTGCCTTCCTTTCTCCTGCCGTTCATATTTATATATATTCTCCCTTCTTTCTTTTCTTTCATCCACATCACGCACCATCGCACTCACACAGACAACCACATTTTACACATTTACGCATACACCATCCATCCATCACATCACCATTCACCATTTACACGTTATACCGCACATTTTCACACCATGGTTTCTGCATTGTGCATGAAATTATCTATTGAATACTTAGTTACTTAGTATAGTAGTAGTAGTAGTACCACCTCCGTAACGATCACGATAACGATTTGAGAATACAAGATGAAATTTTTGCGATGGTCATGTAAGAATTGCGTCTAGGAAAATAAATGAGCAAGCCGCGTTGGCGTAGTGGTAGCGTGTCTCACTTGTATGTAGTATTGTTTCCACTCTCACAATGAGAAGATCACTCGTTCAATCCGGGTACGCGGCATGGAGCGGTTATCCAGAAGTTTTTCTGGACCTCCTCAGTTGAAGGCTATCACTAAAATAGTGCTGTCTTATATTCTTGAGGGGTATGAGTGAGAATACTTTTGACTGCCGTGTTGGCGTAGTGGTAGCGCGTCTCACTCGTATTCTTGTTAATCAGTTGTCGTGCGATGAGAAGGTCACTCGTTCGATCCGGGTACGCGGCACTGCTGTAAATTTTCAATGCTTTTTTTTTTTTTTTCAAATTTCAGAGCTCTTAATTTTATTACTCTCATATTACCATAGAGAAAGAGTCAAATTCCATCACAGAAAATATGCAGCAAAAAATTAAAAGGACGTCGTGTAGACGGCCTGCATGAATGGCGAAGTCATTGTATCACCATTACCTCTCCCGATATTGATGCTTTGCCCTCCCTTCCACCCTCCGACCCCGTCCGAAATTCATTTAGTTTCTCCAACAGCTTCTCGTTTGCCAGCAAAGAAACCAACTTGGCTCTTGCCATCGAGCAATCCTCGCCGCATTCTCTGCGTATGGCAACCGTCACACCAAAGTGGATGAGATCTGGAGGGGAATATTGGAAAGGGAGTGGAAGTTCAAGGGGAGGGTCTGCTGCCAGTGGCTGCCAGTGGGTCGTTTGTGATCTGGGAGTAAATCGTTAGCAACATTGTTACGATTTGATGTGATTGAGAAACGTACCTTGTAACACACCGATTCCAAGGACCAGATTACGAACATAACATAGCGACGTTGATCTTCAAGCGTCGATAACTTCAACATTAAAAACATTGTTGTGGATGGCGACTATGCAACATAACAAGCGGAAATTTGGACGAGTAGAACAGGAGTCATCGTCTAAAGTAAAGCATAGACTTGGAAACTATTCGTGTCGATGTAACTTTACTATATGTCTCCATTTCATCCGCTGAATGCCAAGTTATTGGAAAATGCATGACCCCTCAAATTCCCTACAAGACAAAAACAGTCAGACGCTATCGCAAAGCACGCGTATTCTGTGCTCACGAATCTTGGTGCCATGAATCTCTCGAACAAGCGTGGTCCCGAAAACCGTGTTATTAGAATCAATATCCCCATCTACTCCATCTACGTTGACGGTCACGGTGAGGCAGGGTGACGCCGTGGATATGAATAAGTACTGACCAAACTCGCTATTCGACATTCGTGTGATCACGCCGGACGAGTTGCCGTTATTCGAATTTTCCTCCTGGATGGAATGGAGTGGAATCTAGGTGTAATGCCCAATACTAGATTTGCTCACTTGAATCTGAGTTATTGCATTCTGAAAAGCTTCTTCCAGCTTTTCCTCTGTGAGAGGCGTTCGAGCGCAAATAGCAAGCTGTTGACGTACTCAATACCGGCGTTCAGTATCAAATATCCTATTGGCTCACCGTCAAGTCCACAACGATGCTGTCTAATCGCCTTTCATGCACAA
Source organism: Tricholoma saponaceum (assembly GCA_003313625.1). Lineage (NCBI taxonomy): Eukaryota > Fungi > Basidiomycota > Agaricomycetes > Agaricales > Tricholomataceae > Tricholoma > Tricholoma saponaceum. Next base: position 17,036 of record QLOJ01001499.1, on the reverse strand, counting down.
CAATAGAAGACAGATCGTCCGTAGTGTTGAAAAACGCAGGTAGTCCACCTTGCTTTGAAGCCGTATCAATGTCATCTGCCAATCTATCGAGTGCGCTGTGTTATTCAAATTGTTTGTCAATCCGTACTAAATGGAAGATTTAGTGGGACTGACTCTTTCAATGGTCCGCAAAGGCCCCCCACGCGATCGGCTATTTTAGGGATTTTGCTAATTTCGCGAACAAGGAACGTAAGATGTTCCAGTCGTTCCGCTAGGTGTTTCCAACCTGCTCCCACTTCAGATGATTCCTGAGAGGATTACATTAGCATCGGTGAGCATGTCTTCGCGAGCAGTTATTAATAGTAACCTGAAGGCTATTGATGACTCGTAAAAGGGCCGTCGTTATGGTCCCGATTCCAGGAATTGGTGCTTTCCCCAAAGCTTCCAGAGAAAATTTAAAGGCATTAAGAGCTGCCTTTGCCTTTGTAGAAGTCACATCAGGGATGATGGTGCTTCGTTTTAAAGTTGTGGTTGTTGTGGGAAGACCGATCGCGGGATGGTTATCCTGGATAATCGGTGTATCGGGGGTAAGGCCTCGTATGACGACCGTCTTGGGTGGAGATTTTTTCTTTGTAAAGGGAGATCGCATGGGGAGAAAGAGGTGGAAAGGAAGCACGTACCACAGGTTCCACAGCTTTTCAAAGTTCTTCACTGCGTAGGCTTTAAGCTTGAGCGCTTAAATAAGAGTGAATGGCGATAAGTAGCAGGCTGAGGACTATCTGTTTTACTTGCAAATACTAATCCGAAGCACTGCCACTGCTGACACGAAGCAATTCTCTTCAAAATCGTATTGGAGGTTGGCATCGAGACTACACAAAGCCTGAAGTGCAGTTTATTGGAAGACCCTTGACCCTTGACGTTCCCTACGAGACAAAGATAGTCAGATGCTATGGCGAAGTACACATTTTATGCTCATTGCCATAAATTTCTCGAAATAAGTAATTGGCCCCAACAACCGTGCCATGAGAATCAATATGATCCTTGGCTATTCCACTGCCGCCTATGTTGACGTGAGTCCAGGACGCAGCGGGTGGGAATAAATACGGGCAAAACTTGTTATTCGATGTTCAGTCGCGGCGAATTCGGATGAGCTAATCCAATCATACGACTTGCAATTGAAGCAGTCCACGTCATCACTGGTACTTTCAGATTACTTTCTTTCTGTACATTTTATTTTCTGCAATACAATCATCTTCCAATACCCGCCCACGTTCTCGTTCACCCTTATCCTCCACCCGTATGGCTAGATCGGGGAAATCACCTATACTGTCATCTTCCAATACCCGCCGGCACTCTCCTTCATGTTCAAGTTCGTCCCAATCTCGGTCAGCTGGCGGTTCACAACGTCGCGCCCAAGGGCAGGATGCTTCTGCCAATAGATCGCGCCGAAGTCATACATCCGTGAGCACCCGGTCCCGCCTACGTGCAGATTCACTGAATCGCGCATCTTCGTTCGCCGCTTTACACCACTCTTCCCCTCGCGAACATGATCATGATAAATACCTGGACATCGTGTCTCCCGCTGAGCCTTCTACCGACACCCGGTCTTTGAAGGCTACGAATTCACTCTCTCATGATTTGCAAGATAAACCTTTCGCCGAATCACCCCACCTTCATTCACATTTCCCAACATCTCACCCTCAAGACCATGATCGTCACATTGGTGCTTCCTACACTCAGCATAAACTGCCGACCTTATCATCATCTCAGATTGGGCCATATATTTCCGATCGCGCCATGAAAATGATCAACTGTAGAAAAACAGATATTACTTCTAAAATACACCAGGAGAATCCTGCTGGTGTTTCTTCGAATTCCTGCTTCATGACAGATGTAAGACATCACGTTCTGCCAGTAGCCTCATCACTAATATAAGGTGTACAGCAAGATCGTAGCAGTGCCCATGGATTTCAAGCTAGTGTTCAAGAGGATGTCGCTTACCATCTGGCACGAGGGGCATTGGAAGGAGCCCGTGCCGCCCAATCCACCATTCTTGCAGAGCGCCGGTTTATCCGGAGGCAAATAAGGGAGGGTGAAATACGGATGAGATCGTTGTATGAGGAGGCTGAGGTGGTCGAGTCCCGGCTAACTGCTGCAGCACACCAACTGGGCACTATTCGAAGAGAAATCCAACGCCGCGGTATAATTGTTGATGAGGTCGAGTCAGATCTGGATTCTGAAGACGAGAACCTTCTTACTTTTCATTCGCTCTTCCAGAATTAGCCATTGCCACAAATATGTATCTGGGAACGCGACCCGGGTTGTAGATTTTTTTGGTTATACTTGTACGACAATCAAGTTTTGTTGCATTGAAAAGAAAATTTGAATTCACTGATGATCTTCTCGAGTCCTCCTAGATTGAATGAGATGTAATTGATACTTGATACTAGATCTGCTCACTTGAACGCTTCTCCGTGACTCCGTCAGAGGCGTTCGAGTACAAATAGCAGGCTGTTGATGAACTCGTTATCGACCTAGCATCAATTTGAAAGATCTCATCGGCTCACCTTCAAGTCCCCAACGTGGCTGTCGAGATAGAAGACAGGTCGTCCGTGGTAATGAGGAACGTAGTAAGTCGTCCGCCTTCAAGTTGCTTTGAAGCCGTATCAATGTTGTCTGCCTGACCAGAGGATTGGCTCAAATACACCTTCCCAAATATACAGGAAGTAGAATTGATGTTATCCCTTCGGATTCTAGAACCAGACTGTATCAAATGGCCCTTCGGTACATATATTATTAAAAAATCTCACAGTTAATTACATGTACATCTGAGTTACACTATCATAAACCCTCATACCCACATCAAAATTGTACCAAGAGAAACTTGAGATAAGCTGAAAGACATAATAATAACGGGCAGCAGTGTGTTCTCCTGGGCCCCATCAAACCTAATTTCTACTTGGCTCTACGAAACCATTCCATAGAAGCTGGATCTTTCGAAAACACAGGGATCATCTATTTCAGAGAAGAGACACCATAATCCCGAGGGTGATTGTAAAACACAGCAATTTTTGAGTGGTCAATCATCGCTCGAATTGCCATCCTGACTTCTGTGATGTTGCCATAAGCACTGAGACCGGTAACTTGAACAAGGTGCCTCCTCATCATACATTCGCTCATATGAACTTGGATCCGTGAAGGAGATGCCTTGTTTCTCTGTTAGGGCATAAGTGGACGGCGGCGATGTAAGGCAATCTGTTGCCATGAAAACACAGCAAGATCTTCGGCAGATTGGATTGACGTCGACAGGATTCATTGATTGACTTGTTTTGTCGTGATCGATGTTCGCTGAAATTGTTTTTGGAGAGACAGCACCGAGAGTAGAAAAATAGACAGGGGTCATTCGGTCTGGGAGCTCCTGATCAAGCTGAGAGACAATTGCTGTTCCACGTAGCCAACTCGTCCAGGCATACGTATCGCGCATCGGGGAGGGGTCGTTTGCCTTTCCGTAATGGGAGAAACGGAAACAGGCATTCCCACTCAGCCACGCATGGTTAGCAGGTGTGGATCGACGAGGGGCTTCCCATGCATCATCCGTAAGGAGTGTCTTGTAATAATTTGTGACCTTCACAGGTGTCTGGTATCTGAGTTCAGAAACCTTCCGTAGTCTATTGATCGTGCAGTCCGCGCAGAAATACTGAGAGCACGACCAATTAGCTGTCCGATAGCACCTTCTGAGGCTAGACCATCGTCTACAAATGTCCTCAACAGACGCCACAAATCCATGTATGGTTCGTTATTCATAAAGGTGTAGTGCATAATTTGTACGGATGCTTCCGCAATCAGGGCTTCAGGAGATGAGCCGGTCACGATAGTCTGTTGGTTTTCATGCACTGAATAAAACATTCGCAGGTTGTTACGGACCAGTTCTTCTTCGTATTGCTTAGCAAAGACAGTAGCGGGAGAGAAGTCGAGCAGAAAGAATGGCTATTGATGATACGTCGATGACAGCCGAGGCCAAGAGCGGCCAGAAAGCTTCACCCGAATATTACGCATAATCCTCTCGGCTATATTTCTTTCTTCCTGGCCTTGAAGAGACAGATAGCTTGCATAGAATCTACAAGGACGAACGAGAATGTGAGGTCATGAAAACAATCAAGATACCCCGACCTACAGTGGTCGTCCAAATTTCGCTGTAAATTCCAAGAACCGACAGAAGCCAAGGTCGCTCGACCAGGAGCGAGAGGCTCGTTAATAATATACACGTCAAATGGAAGTTCCGTAAACGGTGCGGAAGAATACTTTCGTTATCTCCTTCGCATATAGACGGTGCTGTCTCTTTCGATGAGGCAAGACTAGGGGAGCTTGTCGCCATGTCCACAGTCTTGGATTTTCCCGTTCCAGACGACTGGACGATGGGGAGGATTTTGGCGTAATTAGACTTCTCTGGTAGTGCGTGAAGTTTATCAATAGCTTCGAGCAGAACTTTGTGAGCGTTTCCGTAATATTTCAAACCCCAAGCGCGGATTACGCTAGATCAAAAATCTGATCAATAGGGTGATACCGTCCTCTAAGCCAGGATAAATAATGAGTTGGATTTGAGCATAGTAGCAGAATGAAATGGCAAAAAATGAAGCGCATTGTATTCCACCGGAACACCCGAGGCTACATTGGACCTTTCGATTTTGGAGCTTTGCTGTGCTTGCAATTAAATGGAATCCAACCATCCGATAACGACAATCCGAAATGAACGTACTATGGTTGATTAGATCCGCCCAGTCATCACTTTCTACACTGCTCCGTATTCCAGCCTTCCATTGCTCCACTTCCTTGTTGAAATCCTTAACAAGGTCATAGGGCCGTGGTTCAAGTTCGGGCTCGCGATAAATTTGCTTTTCATGTCTGTGGTAGCCAATTCCATGGTGACGTGGATCAATACGTCCGAAAATAATCGAAGCCAGTCTTCATCTCCTGCGTTCGAGCCAATACGAAGTTGCCGCTGACACCAATTCGAATGGAGTTTCTAGATTAAGTCTTGCTATGTCCAGTGCGAGGATGATGCGAAAATGTCGCCTAAATTAGGTATATCGACATCCATCTCATCATGGTCGGTCATTGTGGTTAAGAGTTAGGAGGCAGTCGAGACGCGACTGCCAAGTAACGTACTAACGTTCAACGTGATTTAGAGTTGCTAAATTTAGATTACGCGCCTTCAACATGCAGTTGCTTGACGACCTCATCTGAAAATGACTACATCGTCTGGCAATCAGCCTATTGCAAGCAACTCCCAACCACCACCGTCTGTGTTACGGTTCAATGTGCAAAGGTGAGCAACAGTCATTTGTTACGTCCAAGGAACCTTGTTATTTACCCGACTATAGTTCTGATGTCATTCAAGACATGAGAATCAACGTATCGGAAGAAAATTCTGAGGCAGTGATATGGTACAAGGTTCGCGTATGATTATTCCTGGTCAGCATTACAATACTCATCGTCGGCCTCACTTACGAAAGGAACGGTTTCTTAGTGATGATGAGATTGTTGAAAATGTTGTCGTGAGTAGAACATCCCCACTTTGCTCTCGATAACTGATTCCTTGCGTAGCATAATCCAACAACTACGATCTGCTGGACCATTCATCGCCCAAAACGCGGATGGTACATTCGGCTGCGATCTCCCGCATTCCCACCAGGCGCTTTCATTCCGTTGATCCCTGTCTCAAAGACATCACCACACTACGCGGACGCCGCTCTCGCATTCACATCCCGTACAAACATAACTGGGCTCGTCCAGGCCGACGACACCCCGGCACTGGAGCGTGCCAGCAGCTCGAGCATCCACTCTTACCCACCTACCCCACCAGTGGCCATAACCAAACCCCCCTCACCCTCCACCATCCGTGCAAAACTAGACGAAATCCCGAAAAATCAGAAACCTAAACTCACTCTCCCTATAACCCAAGTCACGCAGTTCTTCCTCGTCCCACATTCTACGCAGCCAGTCCAACCAACCAGTAACTCAATTTTCGCCCGTGCTTTGTCCGTGCTGAAGAACCACCGTCCTTCGCACTCCAATTCCTTCACACTTTCTCGGATCCCTGCCAACGCAAATACACCTCTTTCGCCGCCGCCTCCATACGTAGGAACACCAGGTACTCCAACTGAAATTTCACAATCCCATACAGCGATTTCTGTCCCTCTTCCACCCCCCGTCCTCGTGTTTCACGACCGTACACCTGTGCTGACTGTAAGCTCACGTACTGGCCTAATAGAAATCAATAAAACCGAGGAACAATCACTGGGTGTTGAGACTAGTTTTTGGATTGCTGTCGCCTTGACCTATCTGGAGTTCCTTGAAGAACGTGAGGTAGGTTGTATGAAAACCTTCAGACGCCAGAGTGTTACTAAGGCACTTCGTAGAGCTATCTGGCCGCCCTCTCAGATTGACTGCAATAGGTCAAGTCATCACTCATGCATCATGGCTGGTTATCCAAACTAGCGTGTCCACGCAGTCATTGATTAATACTAATTCCTCGTTAACTTGTAACAAATGCGAGCAACCAAAAATATTTATAGTTTGCACGAATAGCGAAGTGGTGGTTCATCGGACAGCATGCCAAATATATGTTAGCGAGTATAATAGTAATGGAATCGGAATCGGTGCCAAAAGTGGGCTTTTGTCTCTGGAATTACGGCCGTGAGGGGGAAGAATATTCTATAGTGAATCTACCTGTCATCCCTGTCACCCGTGAATCGTCTGCGATCGCCTCCCCGATTCTGTTGATACGGTTCTGACCGACGATTGCCCCCCCAATCCCCGCCGTAGCCTGCCCGTCGCCCACGCTGATTGCCATCATCACTTCGAGGCAATCGCTTCCTGGCATAGTTCAACATAAGCTTCTTGCCATCACCAAGTACCATGCCATTGAGTTGTCCCAATGCCTCCGTAGCACGCTCGACGCTCATAAATTCGATGAAACCGGTGCCGTTGAACATGCCGTTAACTGGGTCCTTCACTAAAACGGGTGGTTGATAAAGGCTAAGAGTCTGTCCACCATGTTACAACTCACGTAGGTAAAAACTGACGATGCTGGACTCAAACTCCCGCGTTGCCTTGCGTAGGTCCTCCTCGTTACCACGAAAGTCAACGAAATAGAGCTTGTTGTGGGGCTCCGCTGTTGTGACCTTAGAACCCGCATAGTCAATCCTGATGGTACGGCCCATGAGGAAGATAGGTTCCTCCATCGCGGATTCATACGCAGCAACGGCATCATCTAGCTTCTCGAATTGTATGTGTGCAAACCCGCCACTACTGCCGTCATGGCGATAACCTGAATACGACATGCTTAGAACAAGCTAGACATTCGATCCACAGAAAAAGAGACCCACCAATTCGAACCTCTTCGACTTTGCCATAAGGTTTGAATAGCTCAATGATCTCGTCCGCTTCTACACTGTACGGGATATTTCCCACGTATAGAGTGCTAGACTGTGGATTTCTTGACCTCCAAACATCACGACCTATGCCTGACCCTGGCCCATCTTCATAGCAGAGCACTCTGGAAGTTGACAGCGGTCGTGACATAACTGTAGGGAACAGTAACTGCATAGACCTCCGAGCCGCATGCTGCGAGATGATAGGCGTTATAGTTCTGCATGAAGCCAAGGCAGTTCTTGCTTGTGTCCGAAGAATGTTGGCGAACATAGTGGCGAATGCTGGGTGAGAGCGCGAAAACTTTTGGAATGAAAAATGCTCTTATAAACACGTGACAGATTTAAAAATTACGTAATACAGTAGGAATACTCGTGACCGCAGTGTGCCCATGAACCTGAGAAGTACATTTAGTTTAATAGCTTTTCCACCTCATCATCACCATACTGATGCTGTTTTGTTGACCAAAGATCTAGCTTCTACGGAATGGTTTGGCGGATTTGAGCAAGCAGACACAAGGAATGCAACTTGCAAGGCCAGCCCAGGTGATTGCCATCATGATCTACTGTTCACTATATATTATTATGTCTTTCAGCTTTCATATTTCGCTCAGTACAATTTTGATGTGGGTATCACCTTGCAACTTAGATTCAATCAACTTTCTGTCTTTGTCGAACGAACTGTCTGATTCTAGAATCCGGTTGGCCTCTTGAACGTGGCTATAAAAACCTCCAACTCGTCTGCACACAGAGCGATTCGAAGGCGACAACGATTCTCCTTCTATATCTTTGGGCGGGTATATTTGAACCAATCATCTGGTCATATATATTATTAAAGAGTCCTCTCATGAGTTCTTCAAGATACGCCGATTCTCGAGTAACTTACCAGCCCTGTTGAGCGATGCATTTGCGTCAGTCACTAGGAATTTACGCTTGGGTATATGTCCATGCTGGGAACAGAGGAAGAGTAGTTGACTAGGTGCGATCTCTATGACATCTTGGATCGCCTAAACGATGGGATAAGACTTCCAGTGCGAATGCGAAATAGATAAGTCAGAGTAAAAATGCAGAATACCTATGTGATATTTCTGAGATAAGCCGCTGTAAGAAATGGTTTCGAAAGTGCATGCGTACGTTGAAAAGGATGAATGCCATCATGAGCCCGAAATTGCGCCAGTGGTGATCGTAAAATATACTAAAGCTGGCCCCGATGAGCGCATCAGTTGTGCGTACGCCGCAGAATTGGCAGGAAGAGGTCGCATTCGGGTTGGCAAGGTAGCCACCAGCAAAGGATATATAAGGGCTCATATACTGTCCGCATGTCTGCCCAGATGGGGGAGCTATGGTGACAAATTCAACTGGCGAACAGTTGATTTGTTGTCGACCGATGGCTAAAATTACATTAACACATTGCACGTTTTCATGAAGGGGTAACGAACCTTCGCCCAAGATGCTTTCGATTACATATGTGTAAGGGGAAAGGCGATTCCTGGGAAAATCAAAGATGAGTTGATGACCCCGGTCCGTCAAAATAGCCTAGTTGCTCACATCCATTGCCACCAGCCCAGAGCGTTGAATGGTTGTATTACTCCGTTACTATGAATCGGGTACTGTCAAGCATGCAATGAAGGACCATTGGCAGCAAAATACTCACCAGATAACGACGAAGGAGAACAAGAGCGCAAAGAGAATAGCAGCAATTTCGGCACTTGGAGCCATCGATGCTACCGCCTTTAAAAGTGATGTCAGGCATGCAGGAACCCCATAATTATGACTAAGTATGGCGAACCTGTCCAATGGTTGTGTAATAGATAGGAAGAACCACGCCCAACATAAGATAACTGTATCCTGCCCGGGACGAATCGAAGCCGACAGTCCAATACCAGCAGAGGAAGAGGATTGTAGATCCAAGGATATTCCAAGGTACCTCCGCCAGGATCTGAGATGCAAGGAGCGCTGTCCAGCTGTACATGCGACTTGGACGCTCGCGGATTTCGTAAATGGATCTCATGGCGATGTATGGAACGTGCATCTGGTTCACTAGAGGCGCACTGTATTGTACAAAACAACATTAGGGGTCAAGTTAGGGCTTAAGGTAGAAACCAAGTATACCTAAGGATGATCGCCATGAAAACAGCCTGTGAAACGATCACTGCTCAGAAAATAAGACGGGGAAAGATTTGAACAACGAACAAAAAGCTTGTTCTGCGTTCCTTGCTGGCTATCTTTCGACTGAAAGAAAGTGAAGCCTATAAAGAGGCCACCAACAGCGTTGAGAATCAATTTCGCCAAAAGATAAGTTGGATCCCGCCAATGGGCTTCGGCATCGCGCTTGAACAGTTGCACTGCTTGGTATAGCCAAGACGTGGCAAATTCAGAAGTGAATGTGGCTGCAACTGGTGGTCGATCACGGCCATTCGAGTGTATAGCGTCCAATTCCCGTTGCACTTCCATGGCACGCTTAGAGTCACACCAGACTTCATGCCAATTTTGTTCGCTGGTCGCAGTTGCACCTGCACCAATGACGTCAAGCATGAACTCGGCACTAGAAGGGCAATGAGACTCGAGAAGTCAGATCGATAGGGATAGCTGAACGCACGGATTCTCATCCAAATTACATTTACGAGAACCATTCGTTTCAAAGTAATCGATAAGTGTAGTTGCGTTCTGACCGAGGTCACCAAAATATACAGTCTCGCCACCTTTCTGTAGAAGAAGTAACTTGTCGAATACCTGGAGATGCACCACATATCAGCAACGACGGCATAGTATTAAGACATGTACAAACTTGGAAGAGTTCAGCAGACGGCTTTGTTGGATATGTGTGCAATGATCAGGATTTCGAGAAAGATTTTCAATTAGAAGTAATACCTGATGCACCCTTCAACAAAGTGTTAGACGTGGATCGGGGACTTTGAGAATCAAGCGTACGCACGTGCATAAAATTGCTTGACCATTGTCAGCAAGCTTTTTCAAGAACGAAACGATACTCCAAGCGCTCTGCGAATCAAGGCCGGAAGTCGGTTCATCTAAGAAAAGTAGCAATTTTGGCTGGAAATATCATTGGAATGACATGATCATGCCATAATGGGATCACACGTACCTTCGCAGCTAATTCGACACCAATGGTAGTGCGTTTGCGGAGTTCGACCGTCACAGAACCAAGAGAAGCATCAGCATACGCTTCAAGACCGCACATTCGAAGGCATTCTTCGACACTTGGAAAAAAAAACAGGGTTAGGACATCTCTTGATAGTTGGCAGAAAATACGGTCTTACTACGCCTCTTTCTCTTCCACAGGAACCGAAGCTGGTTGACGTAGCATCGCGGAGAAAAGCAGAGCTTCTCGCACAGTCGCAGTCGGTAGATGAGTGTCAAGCTGCTGGCAATAACCCCTTTATCACAACCACTATTAGCAAATGTCCTGATATGGGTGAATAGAAACATACGTCTGAGATTGGAAGTCCCGAGGAGGCGCTTGACCGTTTACGAACATGTCCCCAGCCACAGTACCAATAATCGTACGTTGAGAAAGAACATTTAGCAGCGTAGTCTTTCCTGCTCCAGATTCGCCCATTAAGGCAGTCAATTTTCCTGGTGTTACATATCCTGAGATGTTAGACAGTAACTTGCGCTCTTTGTGATCGGGTAATGGTATCGTATAGTCAATATGTTGCCAAGAGAAAATATCCTCTAAACCGGGGTGGATAACTGCATGATTTTTGAGCTCCACGCTGGTGTCGGACTCTTGGACGATGGGCCTTTCTTCACAAGTCGATGCTTCTTCGTCGGATAAGTTAGACCTTTTCAGTGCGGATGACTTGGAGCCTTGTTTGTATAGTATGACTGCCATCTCGCTGGCCGCGGACGTCTGGAATTCTGTGAACATTAGAAGACCAGTAATGAATGCTGCACCAAAAGCGATGATGATTCCAAAATTCTATAACAAAGTGATTGAGTTAAATTGAATTTCCAAGCAACTCAACATACCATCCAAGTGTTTGAGAAATGAAAACCATACGACAATTGAATAAACCGAGCACCATCTACAAAAGGTTCACCGGGGAGTGCCCCCACGGTTGTACAAACCTGATTGGACAAATTGACTTGCGCATACCCAGGGCCCTGAGGGACGAGGTTACGGCAAGCGCCGCGTAGCGTACGAAATTCATTTGACAACAATGCTTCGAACCTTTGCAAACAATTAGAGTTTTTCAATAGCATAAGCGATGAACAGACCCGTATCGGAAAGGCTACCCCAAAGAGAAATATAAATCAAACAAATGTACAGGTTTAAAAAGCGGGCATAACTCACGTTGAGATAGGTTATCCAGCGCAATGCGCCAATCATCGTGGGCTCAGGTATCGGATATCCTGCGTCACGTCAGTGAAGGATTATAGTATAAGCAAAGTAGTACCGACCAGTGTAAAGCGAGAACACCAGGACGGATACGCCAGCAAATGCCTGAGCAGTAGCGGGTGATTTGCAGGCTGCTGCAAGTCCACGGAACCATGCTTTTATAGCCACAGCAATGGTGAAGACAAAGAGTATGAATATGCTGAGAATGCGATTAGTATGAAAGTGTTGTGATTAGCACAATCGTGACATACAAGAATTGACTCTGTGAATTGTGTGTCATCGAAAGGCGACAGCTGACTAGAAGGGTTACTCACGGCTGACTGCTGAAGGCCAACCATAAAGTATAGTATCACACTAAACACCACAGAAATCACAAAGGTGATGGGGACGTCGACCAAAGTGAGGGCCACAGCTTCCATAAATGGGTGATATAGAGCTGCCTTCTTGTGCCTCAGGACAATGGGGCGTTGCACATACAACGCAGGTATTTCAGCCATTGTTGCCAGCGCAGAAAATAGCAGCGCGCTAATTCATTGTCAGAAAGAGAGGTCACCCTGAAGGCAGTAACGTACAAAAATATGACACCACCACGGGCAAAGTATCCTGATGTAGCTTCTGGCGATTTCAAAAAAACACTACCCATGATAAGAGCTTCGAAAATATAGGAGCTGACTCCACAGGGTTTAGTTGTCGGAAAAAGTAAGTACGCAACACGCACAAGAGCATCAGGCAAGTAACAAGCGTGTTACCCCTGAGTATCTGCCAGCGCCTGAGCATCACAGCACGAGCCTGCATAGGAATGCTGATTATATATGGACTAAAATGATGTTAGATCGTAGGCAAATGTACAAGCAGAAATTCTCACCTCGATTTCTTGAAACTTTTTGCATGTTCTGCTTGGGCGCTCTCCATGAACGCAGTTGCTCGATTGGGTTTCCCAACACACTCAGAATGATACGAATTCATATCAGCCCTATTAGCACGGCCTAACTCAGATTCCATGAAGTAATTCGCGAATTCTGCTGCCGTTCTAGGAATCGAGGTAACACCGGCGCGCTGGATACGTCCGTTGGGATTCGTGACAGAAACCAAGAAATCAGCAGTTGTTTGTCGGTTCGCAGGCTCGTATCTGGTAGTTGGTAAGATTTCGTACACAAATTAGGCTCTTTGAACACTTGCCCCATGTCCATGAAGTATTTTTTGGCCCGGTTGGCTGGGCCGAAGTACGCCATTCGACCTTCGTATAGCACACAAACTTTGTCGAAGTGCTTGTATAAGGATTCACCGGCTTGGTAAAGAGAGAGAATGGAAGTGAATTTGAGGATATTTGTAGCGATGCGGAGGGCATGAATGAATTCGAGGGCCGTGCTAGAATCAAGACCTCGTGTGGAGCTTCATAGAAAACAAAATTTAGAGAAAGATAGCATGCCGATCGCCGCGATGTGACTTACTTATCCCAAGCTGTAATGCAGCTTCTCGTTGCTAGAGTCTCGGCAATTGACACGCGCTTCTTTTCCCCACCGCTGGCGCCATGGATAAATGCATCGCCAACAAGCGTCTTCCTGGCATGGTTAAGGCCAAATGTCCTGACGAGAATGTCAGTTAAGTACTTCGAGTACTCCGTCCCATCATGGTCAATGTGCCCATGCGGTGCACGAATCTTTGCGGCGAAATTGAGAGTTTGATCGACAGTAAGAGTAGGGAAGTGAATGTCTTCTTCTGGGCAATACTGGACATCGCCGCGGAAATGGTTCTTGAGATCTTCAGGCGAAATTGAGTCATAATAGACGTCGCCTTCAACAGCATGGAACTCTCCGCGGGAATTGGCCAATGTTTTGAGCAGTGTGGTACAGCCCGAGCCTGGCCTGCCCAAGACCACTAATTTTGGCAGTCAGTCGACGGCTGCTCTCGCGCATACCAGTGAATCGACGTACAAAGCATCTGTCCGGGACGAATCACTCCTTCAAATCCATTAAGAATGTCACGAACATGTGGGTGGCGAGTGTTCTGGATGAATTCAAGAATTCTCGATGGATTGAAAATCGATCCTAACGTAGGTTGATAAGAAGCAGAAGTGCCGAGTCCCACTACTCGAAGGTCGCGGAACATTACGCCAAGTTCCCTGGGTTTGATTTGCGTTTCTTCGCGCCTTCACAAAATCTTGTTAATACAGCACAATTGAAAGTAACGGGGAATATCTTACTTGTTCACAATATGGCGTAATGTTTTCTCAAGGTCGAAACTATCACCCACATCATAACCTATCAAGGTGAGAGATTCTGGAGAGTCCTCCTGAGTGGTGCCATGAAGTCCTTTGGTAGAGTCTTCTGCCATTTCGTGTTTGATTTCTAGGGAGGTAGATGGACTGAGACTCGGAGTTGGTCCTGAGTCGTCTGTAGAGCTTGAATATTTAAAGTCGTCGAGGACATTCGAAATGAGCGGATTGGAGGATACGGACGCCATTGGCAGTTTCCCTCCGAGTGTGCTTGTGGTCGGTAGAAGAATAAACCCCACGCCATCAAAAAGCGAACACGACGTGATAAGCAATATTATTTGGGGGACTACTCGCTTCCTTGAGTGGTTCAGCTGTCAGATAACCTCAGGTTCAAAGAATTCAGATGTAGCCATCACTTCTCGATATAGGGTTTGACCTCCACACGTGAACACAGACTAATCATGCCAGTGCCAGTGGTTAGAACTAGAAATTCAAGTTTTCGTAGTTCTGGATCGACAGTTTGGAGGACGAACCGGCTTCACCACTCTAGGCATTTCAGAGACAATCATCCAAGCTGTTGGGCGCTGGTCTTTGGAGGCATGGAAGATCTACATTCATGAAAATCCAGTGATCAGAGTGGAACAGCAAATGGCCGCCATTCGACTACAGAATTACTAGTCACATCATTGGCACTGCCCCACCATCCCCCGCACATAACATAAGTAGCATAGGTTCGTGCTCTGAGTCCACCCAATTCCTAAACTTGCCCTGTCACTTGCAAAACCCTTCATTCATGTCTCAACTGCCACAACCTGGAATACTTGAGGGTGCCATGACACGCACAATGCCTTATCGCAAGTACTCAAAGTCTTTGTCGGCTCCGTAGACTAAGCAGATGCTCTTGCAGCTCTTGGAATCTCTACTTACGACCGAGACACGGCATTGGACATGATTCTAATTGATGAAGACTTTCAGATTTTGTACAAATATCTAGGTGAAACCTGCCCTCCCTTCAAATATCGGCTGCACTACCTGGATGCTGTAAAGGAGAAGATATATGTGGAGACAGGGGTTGTTACGCAACTCGTAGAGGTTTGTATCCTAGCACCTCATCTGTGCATAACGATTGACCCTAAGCTCCAGGGTTCGAAAGCTCCTAATCACGACAAGAATCCGCGCTGGCAGGATTGCTTTCCTGGTCTTCTTGTGAATACGAAGGATTACCCATCGACCTCCGAGGATCGAGTGAAGGTAGCGAAAGCTTTAGGGCTCAATGAGGAAGCTATCATCAAGGCCTACCCATTTACCTACAAATAGAAGTGTAACAGTTTCGCAGCTGGATGGAATTCAATATGGTAGAAGAGCTTGGTGAAATAGAAATTATAAAATGGTGCAAATTGAAGTTGAACAATGCGTGGCACGTGCTCTGCAGCTATTCGGCTCATGGGTGTTTCACTATCATGTCTGGCACATCCTTGTTAGGAACAAGGCCACTTCCAATGATGGAAGTCAATTGTGGAAAGCGGACAACACGGAAGGGCACTTACCACGTTTCCGGGCCGGTGTTATCCGAGTCAGACATCCAAACAAGTGCTTTGTCGAGTTTAAAGCCCGTTTACGCAAGTCCAATGGCAGGGAGGTCTAACATTGGCAATGCTCGTGCCCGTTTTTTCTCTGCACCGCATGCACACTTTCCTTCCACTCCCTCACTCTGCGTGCCTCAGGTCTTTCCATCCTGAACCTCTGTATTTGTTGGCAAGGGATCACCTCTCCTATTTGTGTCTCATCTCCTATTCTTACGACGAGATATGTGGTTCAGAGTCGTTCAGAGACATTTGACTTTACTCTCTCACTTAGTACCACCAGTATAACCTCCCCAATTTTTGTACTAACATAATATACATCGTCCCTCATATGTCAAGCAATGAACATGCAACCTTCTTCGGACAAGCAGTTGGAGGGGGAACTACACAGGGAACGACCACTGCAACCAGAGATTGGAACTCAGACAGCCAGACCAATCAAATGGACTCTTTTGGAATGACTGGAGGACGAGGACTCAACATACAGGAAGGAGATCGAAGCGAGTATGGACCAGCTTCATGCACCTGAGGACAAGGTCTGGGGCATGAAGGCAATGGGTTCAGGGGCAATCTCGTCAAAAAGATGGAAACCCTCGTCAAAGATTTTAGAATGGGGAAAACCACTAGAATGGAGACCCTTTACCAAATCTTGCAAGTCTTGCACAATGCAAACATTGATGAACCGGCTAGACGGTCCAGGCTTGAAGAATACTCACTCTATGTCGACCTCATCGCCACACAACAAGTGGGAGCAGAATGATGAGCAGAGGGACAGAGGACTGAGCAAGCCCATGAGGATGCAGTTGATGCAGGGGTTGGCAATGGAGGCCAAGGAGGCAGAGACAACAATGGAGGTGCACAGGGAAGTGAAGCTGAACAATTTTTACGAGGTTTGCAGAGAGAGCTACTCCACAAAAGACACCGACAAAACTCTTCAGGATCCTCAAGCTCTAGCAGTGAGTCAAGCACTGGGAGAGGTGAGGGAGGATCCAATAAGAAGAAAAGGGTTTACCAGTCAGAACTGCTGTGGTACATGGTGGAGGTGGCTGCTGAAGCCAAGGAGATCGACGAAAATCGCAAGAAAACCCGAGAAACCCTTGCCATTTTCCAGAAAGACCTCACCTTCACTGAGCGAGAAATTCGATGAGCAGCTTCAGCACTCCAAGGTTTCCCTGAGTCTGAGTGGAAGCGAATCTTCAAAGGGGAGGCAATCAATCTTGATGTTGTCTTCAGCAACCTCCACCACATTGCCCCTCCTAAGGAGAATGTGGGATGCATCGGAGGAATGGAGATATCTCTTGAAAAGACAGATCCAGCTTGAAAGATCCAAACGAGCGGCGATTGGACTGTCACCTGGCATGCCACCAGCAAAGTGACAGTGTTTGCCTTCCCGCACCACGACGAGGAACTGCGACAATGGGGGGACTACATGGCTGCAGAGTTCTCAGCCAAGCAGTCCAATGCTCACC